>JAXIVJ010002877.1:0-102087 GCA_036785665.1 Chirona hameri
TCGCATCGGCGCCGCTTTATTCCACATCATGCTTTATAAAAAATTATGCAAAATGCAAAATCAAAATAAATGTTCTATTCGCTTAAAAAAGTGAAACGTGAAGTCATTAATGCTTTTGGAACTTGGAATTTGCAATTATAATAAATATTATAAATATCATTTTATAATCAAAATAAACAACACGCGTGTCCAATTGCCTCACATTCACATTCGGAAATACATTCGCGAACTATTTGGATTGGCTTCAAAATTGATACACAGATAGATCACGACCTAGTGATCATTCTGGTAAAATCTTAGAGTCGCACATTTAAAATCAAAGGAGTTAGAGCAGGTCATATGTTTAAGGCTAAACAGCAGACTATTCTGATGTGCATGAAAATTGGCACACAGGTAGAGCATGACCTCCCTATCACGCTCATAAAATCTTAGATTCGCACATTCAAAATCAAAGGAGTTAGACAAAGGAGTCGACACTTCCCTTTAATGTTGAGTGATTGAATCAAGATTGAATAATTCATTATGTTAATGTTGAGTGATTGAATCATGATTGAATCATTCATTATGGTAATGTTGAGTGATTGAATCATGATTGAATCATTCATTATGGTAATGTTGAGTGATTGAATCATGATTGAATCATTCATTATGGTCCGTGAATCACTGTGAATCGATTCATGACAAATATGAATCATTGACAAGTCTGCCTCTGAGGGCTGTATTTTTTAGTGTCACGCATTGACACTTTCTGGAAATCTGCGGACAACCTTTCTTTATGAGGATGCAAAGTCGCTAGCTAATATGCGTGTTTCTTTTTCACTTATTGTCTTCTGAATGACTGCATATTAACATGGGAGAGGGGGCATTTTATATATTTGAGGGGCTCTGGAGGTCAAATTTGGAAATGTCATGAATAAGCACTATGATTTTCAGATGCACCACGTGGTGTTGTACAATGTCCGTAAGTTTCGTTTAAATCGGCGTGTTCCACCAATTTGCTGAATGTGAATGATTGAAAATAAGTGGAAAACTTGACGGCCTCTGTGGGCTGTATTTTTTAGTGTCACGTATTGACACTTTATGGAAATCTGCGGACAACCTTTCTTCATGAGGATGCAAAGTCGCTAGCTAATATGCGTGTTTCTTTTTCACTTATTGTCTTCTGAATGACTGCATATTAACATGGGAGAGGGGGGCATTTTATATATTTGAGGGGCTCTGGAGGTCAAATTTGGAAATGTCATGAATAAGCACTATGATTTTCAGATGCACCACGTGGTGTTGTATAATGTCCGTAAGTTTCGTTTAAATCGGCGTGTTCCACCAATTTGCTGAATGTGAATGATTGAAAATAAGTGGAAAACTTGACGGCCTCTGTGGGCTGTATTTTTTAGTGTCACGTAATGACACACGCTGGAAATCTGCAGACCACCTTTGTGTATGAGGATGCAAATTTGCCAAGTAATATGTGCATTTCTTTAAATACGTTTGAGTGTCACGTATTGACACTTTCTGGAAATCTGCGGACTACCTTTCTGTATGAGGATGCAAAGTCTCTAGCTAATTTGTGCGTTTCTTCTTCACTTATTGTCTTCTGAATAACGGCATGTTAACATGGGGAGGGGGTAATTTTTTAGCTTTGAGGGGCTCTGGAGGTCAAATTTGGAAATGTCATGAAAAAGCACTATGATTTTCAGATGCACCACGTGGTGTTGTACAATGTCCGTAAGTTTCGTTTAAATCGGCGCGTTCCACCAATTCGGCGAATGTGAATGTGTATTTTTCCATATCGATAATGAAATGAAGTTGTGTAGTTTTGCATATCGATAATGAAAGGACGTTGAATGTCTGACAGTCTCTGGGGAAAATATGTTTGAGTGTCACGTATTGAAACTTTCTGGAAATCTGCGGACAACCTTTCTGTATGAGGATGGAAAGTGGCTAGGTAATATGTGCGTTTCTTTTTCACTTATTGTCTTCTGAATGACTGCATGTTAACATAGGAGAGGGGGTCATTTTTTAGGTTTGAATGGCTCTGGAGATCAAATTTGGAAATGTCATGAATAGGCACTATGATTTTCAGATGTACCGAGTGGTGTTGTACAATGTCCGTAAGTTTTGTTTAAATCGGCGTGTTCCCCAATTTGCTGAATGTGAATGATTGAAAATAAGTGGAAAACTTGACGGCCTTTGTGGGCTGTATTGTTGAGTGTCACGTATTGAGACCTTCTGGAAATCTGCGGACAACCTTTCTGTATGAGGATGAAAAGTCGCTAGCTAATATGTGCGTTTCTTTTTCACTTATTGTCTTCTGAATGACTGCATGTTAACATGGGAGAGGGGGTCATTTTTTTTAGCTTTGAGGGGCTCTGGAGGTCAAATTTGGAAATGTCATGAATAGGCACTATGATTTTCAGATGTACCGCGTGGTGTTGTACAATGTCCATAAGTTTCGTTTAAATTAGGGTGTTCCACCAATTTGGTGAATGTGAATGATTGAAAGTAAGTGGAAAACTTGACGGCCTCTGAGGGGTGTATTTTTGAGTGTCACGTATTGTCACTTTCTGGAAATCTGCGGACAACCTTTTTTATGAGGATGCAAAGTCTCGGGCTAATTTGTGCGTTTCTTTTTTACTTATTGGCTCCTGAATGACTGCAGGTTAACATGGGAGAGGGGGTAATTTTCAGGTTTTAGGGGCTCTTACTCTATAACTTTTGAGTGTCATGAATAGTGATCTATATATTCTGAAAGAGCATGTTTTTCTCTATTTGTGTGCATAGTTCAATTGAATTTGGTGCGTTCTGGTGAATGTGTCATTTGAATACGTACATCAAGTTTCATGATATTCACATTCACATTAAAATGACACATTCACCAGAACGCACCAAATTCAATGAAACTATGCAAACAAATAGAGAAAACATGCTCTTTTAGGGGCTCTTACTCAATAACCTTTGAGTGTCATGAATAGTGACCTATATATTCTGAAATGTACGTCACGTAAAGTGTTGTTTCTAGCAGTCAGCTGACTAGTCAGTAACAGTGTTTATTTTCTAGTATACACAAATATACATTAAGGCCACTTAAAAATACCACCAGAACACCGAAAAACGCTAAATTTTGGAGAAATATATTATACTGTCCGATGGCAGGGACTTTCTGTCCCTTTACTATCATGTCGTCGGATCGAGCTAGTTAAGAGTCCGTCCCTGTAGCTCAGTGGGAGAGCGACCTAGTGGGACTTCTGACCTAAAATCTGCGGGTGGTTTTTGTGATTTTTGTGCGAGTTTTGTTTTGGTTTTTATGCGAGTGATTATCCCGGGTTCGAGTCGCTTCGGCGCTCGCTATTTGCTCCTGATTGGGATGGCCTGCGGCCGGTGGCAGCGGACGCACTCATGGTCAGGTCAGGTGATTGCGCGATCGGGTGGTGAGGTCAGGACCTGCGCAACAAGTTCTGCTTAGCGTGGGTCATGACCTCGAAAATCCATCCATACAAAACATTCGGACTAAATTTATTTAAAAAAAGAGTCCCCAAGGTGATAGAGGACAAGAGTCCCAGCTGTCTATGGGTCTCTTCCCGTGGCACCTCTAACCTCCCCCAAGTTGCTCCAACTTGCAACTGTCCTATACTAATGCACATACAGTTGTATTCCAGCATGGTCCCACTAGTGTCTTCTCTAATAAGTGAGGTCACATCTATCTCGCTCGATCAATGCCCCGTCTGAGTAGGCACGAAAACGCACACTTGTGCCGCGTGCGCAGAGTCCTAGCATGATATGCCTATATTCGTGAACGGCCGGACTTTTTGAGAGGTAACTGAGTTTGCCCTCGCAGGCCAACTAAATTCACCGTTATGGATTCGCCGGCTTGTCTCACAACAAAAACAAAGCACGATATTAATTTCAGACATGTATTTCATTCCCACGTAAAGCTAAAATAACGGAACAACGAATGCTTACTGCGGGTTAAAATCACTCGGCAGTTCACCTAAATAAATTTCGGCTGGGTATAGCCTACAACAATAATCATATAATGCACTGCAAAACGTACAACATAAATCCATTATACATTTGCAAGGAAACAACAGGGACATTTCCCGCTGAATAACGTTGCATGATCATCGACTGTTATTGTTGGTCATCTAAGATGAAATAACGTTCGAGATTGCTCCAAATTTCGGAATGGGTTTTGCTCAATCCGTGAAAAGAAGCACGCACGATGTTTTCGGGTGAAAACTATCCTGTGACGTATTGCGTCTGCCGTCGCTGATGTGGGCGACATCGTACTGGTGCTGCGTGTGACGTCATTGGTGCTGCAGATGACGTGACTAGTGCTGCGGCTCCTCCAGCTGTGATCGCAGCTGGGCAGCTCGCAGCTCGATAGAACGCAGCCGCTCGTTCTCCAAACTCTGTTCGTTTCTGGCGCGCGTGAGCCGCACCGCTACCTTCTCCTGCTCCGCCTCCATCTCCGCCTGTCGTGAAGAGGGGAAGACGCGATCCAAAGAGTCAAGACTCAAGTGGTGCGGCGGGAGAGCCGTCCTATGCAGTGGTAGGCAACATACAGTGGGAGAGTCATGTCATACATGGGTCACGCGCGGGGAGCGCCGGCAGACCGCGCAGTGTGGGTCGCACGGGAGAGGTCTAGGCCGGCGGTTAACTCGTTGTATAAGTTAAAATGATACCTCTGAAAAACGGCGGACGTCAAAAATATGTTTTGTACGTGAACATAACATTTCCAGCTTCCGCATTTCCATTAATGATCACCGTCTCTGCATCCCAATCGCCATCTGTTTCTCCTAATGTCTTTGCCCACGATCTGTCGCCCCTTTCCTCCCTCCAGTGCCGGAGCTCTGCAGACCGCCCTTTCCTGCCGCCGAACCAGGACAGGCCGGCTCCCATCAATGTCTGCCCCGTCTCCCTCTGTCCCCGGTATGCCCCCTCGTCTCCCCGTCTCCGGTATGCCCCTCGTATCCCCCGTCTCCCCGTCTCTCACCTGTTTCTGCTCTGTATCCTCGTGCAGCCGTTCTGCCGTCTTCTGCTGCTCCCTCTCCTCCCTCTCCCGCTCCTCCAGCCGGTGGTCCAGCTCAGCTCGGCTCCTCTCGGCGGCGGCCGTCCTCTGCTTGGCCGACTGCAGCGACGCCCCGCGGCGCAGCGTCGACTCAAGACGGTCCCGCTCTGCAGCGCAGAGTCAAACCGTGCAACGGGAGAGTCAAACCGTGCAACGGGAGAGTCAAACCATGCAGCGGGAGAGTCAACCCGTGCATCGGGAGAGTCAAACTGTGCAACGGGAGTCAAACCGTGCAGCGGAGAGTCAATCCGTGCAACGGGAGTCAAACCGTGCAACAGGAGAGTCAAACCGTACAGCGGGAGAGTCAAACCGTGCAACGGGAGAGTCAAACCATGCAGCGGGAGAGTCAACCCGTGCATCGGGAGAGTCAAACTGTGCAACGGGAGTCAAACCGTGCAGCGGAGAGTCAATCCGTGCAACGGGAGTCAAACCGTGCAACAGGAGAGTCAAACCGTACAGCGGGAGAGTCAAACCGTGTAGCGGGAGTCAAACCGTGCAACGGGAGAGTCAAACCCTGCAACAGGAGAGTCAAACCGTGCAACGGCCAACGGGAGTCAAACTGTGCAGCGGGAGAGTCAAACCGTGCAACGGGAGAGTCAAACCGTGCAACGGGAGTCAAACCGTGCAGCGGAGAGTCAATCCGTGCAACGGGATTCAAACCGTGCGGCGGAGAGTCAAACCGTGCAGCGGGAGTCAAACCGTGCAGCGGAGAGTCAAACCGTGCATCGGAGAGTCAAACCGTGCAACGAGAGAGTCAAACCGTGCAGCGGAGAGTCAATCCGTGCAACGGGAGTCAAACCGTGCAGCAGAGAGTCAAACCGTGCAGCGGAGAGTCAAACCGTGCAGCGGAGAGTCAAACCGTGCAACGAGAGTCAAACCGTGCAGCGGAGAGTCAAACCGTGCAACGAGAGAGTCAAGCCGTGCAGCGGAGAGTCAAACCGTGCAACGAGAGAGTCAAACCGTGCAGCGGAGAGTCAAACCGTGTAACGAGAGAGTCAAACCGTGCAACGAGAGAGTCAAACCGTGCGGCGGAGAGCCAGGCCGTGCAGCGAGAGAGTCAAACCGTGAAACGAGAGTCAAACCGTGCAGCGGAGAGTCAAACCGTGCAGCGGGAGTCAAACCGTGCAGCGGAGAGTCAAACCGTGCAACGGGAGAGTCAAGCCGTGCAGAGGAGAGTCAAACCGTGCAACGGGAGAGTCAACCCGTGTAGCGGAGGGTCAAACCGTTCAACGAGAAAGTCAAACCGTGCAGCGGGAGAGTCAAACCGTGCAGCGGGAGAGTCAAACCGTGCAGCGAGAGTCAAACCGTGCAACGGGAGAGTCAACCCGTGTAGCGGAGGGTCAAACCGTTCAACGAGAAAGTCAAACCGTGCAGCGGAGAGTCAAACCGTGCAGCGGGAGTCAAACCGTTCAACGAGAAAGTCAAACCGTGCAGCGGGAGTCAAGACATACCTGCAGCGGGAGGGTGTCAGCCCATACAGCGTCCAAGTCATGCTATCACGAGTGAATTGTAGGTACCGCATATGTTTCGCAAAAGTAAAATGTCCCTTCGATGACGGCCTCCCTCGGGAATTACCGTGGCAAGCGATTTAAAACATTCATAGTCGGTTATCTACCAATGCTATAGTGATTTGTCGCCACATGGATACTAGCATTGAACTTTCCATTCAGTTTAATAAGGCTTCTATGGGAGTAATTAAATGTAGCGAAAAAGTATTCGTACAACATACCTGTATAACCTCTTGGAATAGGTTCTGCACTGGGACACGCTACCATTCGAGAATACGATATAAGATGTACGATACCATATATACGATATACCGTACCTACGATATATGCGATATACGACAATACGATATAATTTTTAATCGAGATATAATTTGTAATCGAGATATAATTTATATCGAGTATGCAGATCGTCAGCCATGCCACCCGGCCGGGTACCGTTCTGTAGCCGATGCCACTGCTGCTGCTGCTCAGTCAACTGCTGCGCCGGCTCCGGGTAGGCGGAATTAGGACAACGGTGCCTACCGTTCTGTAGCCGATGCCACTGCTGCTGCTGCTCAGTCAACTGCTGCGCCGGCTCCGTGTGCTGCGCTGCCTTCTGATTGGCTGTGGCGTGCTGCTGCATCAGCTGCGTCAGCCGTGTGTGCTGCTCACGAACGCTGCCCAGCTGGAGTCGGGACTGAGCCACCCAGGAGCGGCTGGACGTCAGTCGCGCCAGGTCAGACTGAAACGGAGAGGGAGGGGAGCAGGCTAGAGATCAGGTCAGGTTATAGTGGTCAGACTTATTTGGGAGGGGAGGCGATGTCAGACTGAGAGGTTAGGTCAGGCTGGGAGGTCACGTCAGACTGAGAGGTCAGGTCAGGATGGGAAGTCAGGTCAGACTGCGAGGTCAGGTCAGGCTGAGAGGTCAGGTCAGACTGGGAGGTCACGTCAGACTGAGAGGTCAGGTCAGGATGGGAAGTCAGGTCAGACTGCGAAGTGCGAGGTCAGGTCAGGCTGAGAGGTCAGGACTAGGAGGGCAGGTCAGACTGGGAGGTCAGGTCAGACTGGGAGGTCAGGCCCGGCTGAGAGGTCAGGTCAGACTGAGAGGTCAGGTCAGACTGAGAGGTCAGGTCAGACTGAGAGGTCAGGTCAGGCTGGGAGGTCAGGTCAAACTGAGAGATCAGGACTGCGAGGTCATGTCTTGATGGGAGGTCAGGTCAGACTGGGAGGTCAGGTCAGGCTGAGGGGTCAGGTCAGACTGGGAGGTCAGGTCAGGCTGGGAGGTCAGGTCAGACTGAGAGAACTGAGAGGTCACGTCAGACTGAGAGATCAGGACTAGGAGGTCATGTCAGGCTGGGAGGTCAGGTCAGACTGGGAGGTCAGGTCAGACTGAGAGGTCAGGCCCGGCTGAGAGGTCAGGTCAGACTGAGGGGTCAGGTCAGACTGGGAGGTCAGGTCAGGCTGGGAGGTCAGGTCAGGCTGGGAGGTCAGGTCAGACTGGGAGGTCAGGTCAGACTGGGAGGTCAGGTCAGACTAAGAGGTCAGGTCAGACTGGGAGGTCAGGTCAGACTGGGAGGTCAGGTCAGGCTGGAGGTCAGGTCAGGCTGGGAGTTCAGGTCAGACTGGGAGGTCAGATCAGACTGGGAGGTCAGGTCAGGCTGGGAGGTCAGGTCAGGCTGAGAGGCCAGGTCAGACTGAGAGGCCAGGTCAGACTGAGAGGTCAGGTCAGGCTGAGAGGTCAGGACTAGGAGGTCAGGTCAGAGTGGTCAGACTGAGAGATCAGGTCAGGCTGAGGGGTCACATCAAACTGAGCGGTCAGGTCAGACTGGGAGGTCAGGTCAGACTGAGAGGTCAGGTCAGACTGAGAGGTCAGGTCAGACTGGGATGTCAGGTCAGACTGAGAGGTCAGGCCAGGCTGAGGGGTCAGGTCAGACTGGGGGGTCAGGTCAGACTGTGAGGCCAGGTCAGGTCAGGCTGAGAGGTCACATCAGACTGAGAGAACTGAGAGGTCACGTCAGACTGAGAGATCAGGACTAGGAGGTCATGTCAGGCTGGGAGGTCAGGTCAGGCTGGGAGGTCAGGTCAGGCTGGGAGGTCAGGTCAGGCTGGGAGGTCAGGTCAGGCTGGGAGGTCAGATCAGGCTGGGAGGTCAGGTCAGGCTGGGAGGTCAGGTCAGGTCAGGCTGGGAGTTCAGGTCAGGTCAGGCTGGGAGGTCAGGTCAGAATAGATGGCAAAGTTCAGGCCAAAAGCTGATCAGGCTGAGTGGAAAGGTCAGATCTTCCCAGGTCATGCCAGAAGAGCTATCAAGGGTGTTGACTAGCTGTGGTGTGAAACTCACCTCAACTCACCTGAATTTCAGTCATACATGAATTAAACTTCTCCTCCTTTTCAGCAAGCTGTTCCTTTTCACTTGATAATCGAACCTTTAGTTTCAGTAGCTGGAGTTTTCTCTCGCTCAGTGCCTTTTGAGCTGTGAATTGGAAAATGAATACAAAATAACGAGCACGAAATAACTGCAAGACTGAAAAAGACAAACTGCTGAAACGTACTGCACCATATCCTTCGAGTTCAATGAAAGAATGAGACTAAAATATGGGTCAAACATATATAACCAAGCTGTATATTATCTTACTATGCAAGAGATTTGCCTTCCATTTTTCTCCTTCTTGTTCACTGGTTGAAATTTTGGCTTTAGCTGCCTCAATTTTGGATCCAAGGTCTGTAACAAGTTTTAATAAATTTGTCTCATCAGTCATCTTCTCAACATTCAGCAATCTTATCAAATACAAATAGGCTTGCTCTGTGTTTATCTAAAATTATCAAAGCTTTAAATTTGATTTGACCGCCTATGAAGATCGAAGGCTATGTTCTGCTCGGTTCTGTTCGCGGGTCAATTGTCTTGCTACTGAACGCTTGTCGCAGCTGAAGTTGAGCAATCAAACGTGAATGATGTAGTAATTTCAGCTAACATTTGCATCACGAACATAATATTTACGCTCATGAATTTGTCGACGAAACCAGCGCAGAAAAATGTTCCGCTCACAAACATAATACGGGATACGGGGGATCAAGGCTATACGGGGGATAGGTAATGCGGAAGATACATATTTGTTTGGTTTAAGGTAGCGTGAATAGGCAAACTGGTTTGGTATAGCTATGATTTTGTAGTGTGCACTTTTCCCCAGCATTTTTGTTGTGGTTTTGTTTGTTTTGTGGACCAAGCACCATATCAATATCTATATCCTCTTGGGACCAAGGCGCAGCGGCGCTACATAGTTTTGTATTGCATTTATTTAATTACATGCATTTTTGTGGCAATAATTGCATTTGTTTTCAGGTAGGGTAGACGACAGTAACCCTGAACATGTCCTAACACCAGACTTCATTCTATTGGCGATGTAGACTATACTGATGCACTATAGCGCCAATAGCATTAAAAGTCTGGCATTAGGACATGTCAGGGATTGCCATGGTTGTTTAGGTACCCTAATATCATGATATGCACCTGTTTTGATTTATTGGAATGGCAAAGGTTTAATTTCCAGACACATCAAATAGTTGACTTGTCATGTTCGCAGTGCATCAGCACTAAGTGAGTCTGTATCATCTACACTATAACTATAATAGCATGAAAAGCTTTTGAGAAGCTTTTAGCATTTTAATGTGTCTGTTATTACAGTTGTTTACCCTACTTACATTTGTTTGAAAAGCCTTTAATATATAATTGTAATGTTCAATACCCTGTTCATTTCAATATTACAATATGGTTTTTGCCCATATGTTCAAATGACTTCATGTCAATACCCTGCCTAAATTACTTACATTCATCAGGTTTCCTATCTTTGATTGCAATTTATTTTCATTGGATATGGTATAATATTTCTGTTGTTCAATTTGTGATGTCTTTGATGTGTTCCAGTTCATTGGTGCATTTTTTTCTTGCCATTGTGTTTTGAATGTGCTTGTGTTATATTTCTGCACAATTCTGAGATTATTTATTCAATTTCTTGACATGCTATTACATTGCTAACCACTGCCCTGCGCTCTCAAGCAGCCTGGCTGGATGCCTGTTTGAGTTCATGTGCATGCATGCCTGAAACTTCTTTCATTTTTGTACATGTCACTAAGACATACCACTACTTGGATCCATGCTGGAGGAGCAGCATCCATTACTGTTCTTGTAGAAGTCTCTAATCTCTACTATATGATTATAGATGTGTTAAATCCAACACTTGTGTTGTTCAGCTCTGCAGTCAAGTCAAAGTTAATGCTGATGATTTTAGAATATCCATGTCAGCCTGTGTGTATTTGTGTGTATGTTTCAGTTGATGCTGCTGTAGGAAGGCATCATGGGTGATAACCAGCAGCTGCTGAACCTGCTGTCTTTGCCCAATGTGCTGCTGGACCCATCAAAGCAGCAACAGGCTGTCACACAGGTAAGTAGTGTGTGCATTATTGTAGGTAAATCAAACCATTTAAGGACATAGGTATGATGAAGGTCATCTTGTTGGCATAAAAATGCATTGTTTTATTTTACTGGCCTTGTGTTCCAGATTGTGATCCAGATTGAAGCTTCATGATGTACCTGTGCAGGTTTACAAAAACAAATGCAGCCATTATGCAATGGATGCAACTCACTTGCAGCCATTGTGTTTGTATCTTTATCCCATAGTTACACTTGCTATCAAAAACCATCTGAACTTGAAACATTAGCACCTGCTACGTTAATTTCCCGATCTGACGTCATACAACCCTTCTGTCTGCCGCAGCTTTGTCAGCTGATGAACACGGACTCGGACGAGCCTCAGATCGTTCAGCCCAGCATCAAACTGCTGTCTTCTCACCAGCCGCTGACTCGTATCGCCGTCATGACGCTGGTACAGAGGTACGTCACAAGAATTACGTCCGGGAACGATGCTACGTTCAAGCGGGGGGATCCGTGTCCAGTGCCACATTCTTAACCCGCGCCGTGCCGGGGGGGGGGGGAGGGGCGTTTAGACCCCCCCCCCCAAGGTTTTTTTGAGGATAGCGAAAAACGGCGGTGCGCAGCGCCGCCGTTTTTGGCACAGCTCTTCGGCCATCAATTGCGCTCATTATTTAAAAAAAAATACCTCTGGTCATCTCAGGTCAGGTCACCAGACCAGACCACATGACCACACCTCCAAAGAAGTGTGCAGTCGCACCACAGCCACAGTTTTTGGCCGATCGATTTCGTACTTACAGGATTTCATAAGAGCAATAGTACCTACAATACGTATATCTCAGATTTGTGTATATCGGTGACCTAAGGTCGGGTCAATTTCGTGACCTCCCCATTATAAGTCAATGGGGAAATAATCGAATGCTTCCTATTCTGAGAATGCGAATTATATCAGCCCAATTCCTTCTGGATCATGTTATCATAGGCCATTCTTGAAGTTCCAGGTACAATTTTAGTTCGGTGACCCCTACAGGGTCAGATGAGGTCACCCAAGGTCACACAACACTTGTTTGCCAATAACTCTCGACAAAATCAAGATAGATAAGTGAAACTGGCACCAATGTGTTTGTCTCGTCGAGGCACGTCTCCCAATGTGCAACATTACATAATTGGGTCACCACTTGACCTTGACCTGAGGTCAAATTTCTAAGTTGACCTAACCTGGTCATCATGCATATGATACGCAGTACCTTGACGACACAGACACGATGGCGTCACAATTATTGCCCTACCTTTGTTAAGTAAACATATATTTGTGAAAACTGTTTTGCTAAAGAAATAACGTGTTTACATTTTATGAGCTCTGGAGCCTAAACTATTGACCTGAGCTAAAAATCTGAGGACAGCTTGTCGATTGCATGTTCAATAGCTTTCCATTGCTGTTTTCCGTTTGTTCCTAGCTATCATAGCTCCTGTGATATCTGGGGGTTTCTGGAGCGAAGTCCTAAAACTTGAAAATCTGACCCTTGATGACCTCTGGTGACCTCAATATTGACCTGAGAGAAAACAAAATGTCTGAAGTAGTTTTAAAATGCATTTTGACGAGCTTTCGAACGGTGTTTTGGGTTTTTGTCAACGTCCCATAGGAGCCGAGTTAGAGGGGGGGGGGGGGGGGAGGGGGTGCGTCGAAACGCCACCTTCCGGCACGGCGAAGGTGGCGCCGAGCACCGGCACGGCGCGGGTTAAGGGTCTGTCGAATGTCCGGTCCTACGTTGTAGAGGGCCTGACAATGTCCGGTGCTACGTTGTAGAGGGTCTGACAATGTCCGGTGCTACGTTGTAGAGGGCCTGACAATGTCCGGTGCTACGTTGTAGAGGGCCTGACAATGTCCGGCCCTACGTTGTAGAGGGCCTGACAATGTCCGGTGCTACGTTGTAGAGGGCCTGACAATGTCCGGCCCTACGTTGTAGAGGGCCTGACAATGTCCGGTGCTACGTTGTAGAGGGCCTGACAATGTCCGGCCCTACGTTGTAGAGGGCCTGACGATGTCCGGTGCTACGTTGTAGAGGGCCTGACAATGTCCGGCCCTACGTTGTAGAGGGCCTGACAATGTCCGGTGCTACGTTGTAGAGGGCCTGACAATGTCCGGTGCTACGTTGTAGAGGGTCTGATAATGTCCGGCCCTACGTTGTAGAGGGCCTGACAATGTCCGGGGCTACGTTGTAGAGGGCCTGACAATGTCCGGTGCTACGTTGTAGAGTGCCTGACAATGTCCGGCCCTACGTTGTAGACGGGCCTGACAATGTCCGGTGCTACGTTGTAGAGGGCCTGACAATGTCCGGCCCTACGTTGTAGACGGGCCTGACAATGTCCGGTGCTACGTTGTAGAGGGCCTGACAATGTCCGGTGCTACGTTGTAGAGGGCCTGACAATGTCCGGTGCTACGTTGTAGAGGGCCTGACAATGTCCGGTGCTACGTTGTAGAGGGCCTGACAATGTCCGGTGCTACGTTGTAGAGGGCCTGACAATGTCCGGTGTTACGTTGTAGAGGGCCTGACAATGTCTGGTGCTACGTTGTAGAGGGCCTGACAATGTCCGGTGCTACGTTGTAGAGGGCCTGACAATGTCCGGTGCTACGTTGTAGAGGGCCTGACAATGTCCGGTGCTACGTTGTGGAGTGCCTGACAATGTCCGGCCCTACGTTGTAGAGGGCCTGACAATGTCCGGTGCTACGTTGTAGAGGGCCTGACAATGTCCGGTGTTACGTTGTAGAGGGCCTGACAATGTCCGGTCCTACGTTGTAGAGGGCCTGACAATGTCCGGTGTTACGTTGTAGAGGGCCTGACGATGTCTGGTGCTACGTTGTAGAGGGTCTGACAATGTCCGGTGCTACGTTGTAGAGGGCCTGACAATGTCCGGTGCTACGTTGTAGAGGGCCTGACAATGTCCGGCCCTACGTTGTAGAGGGCCTGACAATGTCCGGTGCTACGTTGTAGAGGGCCTGACAATGTCCGGTGTTACGTTGTAGAGGGCCTGACAATGTCCGGTCCTACGTTGTAGAGGGCCTGACAATGTCCGGTGTTACGTTGTAGAGGGCCTGACAATGTCCGGTGCTACGTTGTAGAGGGCCTGACAATGTCCGGTGTTACGTTGTAGAGGGCCTGACAATGTCCGGTGCTACGTTGTAGAGGGCCTGACAATGTCCGGTGTTACGTTGTAGAGGGCCTGACAATGTCCGGTGCTACGTTGTAGAGGGCCTGACAATGTCCGGTGCTACGTTGTAGAGGGCCTGACAATGTCCGGTCCTACGTTGTAGAGGGCCTGACAATGTCCGGTGTTACGTTGTAGAGGGCCTGACAATGTCCGGTGCTACGTTGTAGAGGGCCTGACAATGTCCGGTGTTACGTTGTAGAGGGCCTGACAATGTCCGGTGTTACGTTGTAGAGGGCCTGACAATGTCCGGTGCTACGTTGTAGAGGGCCTGACAATGTCCGGTCCTACGTTGAGAGGGCCTGACAATGTCCGGTGTTACGTTGTAGAGGGCCTGACAATGTCCGGTGCTACGTTGTAGAGGGCCTGACAATGTCCGGTGTTACGTTGTAGAGGGCCTGACAATGTCCGGTGCTACGTTGTAGAGGGCCTGACAATGTCCGGTGTTACGTTGTAGAGGGCCTGACAATGTCCGGTGCTACGTTGTAGAGGGCCTGACAATGTCCGGTGTTACGTTGTAGAGGGCCTGACAATGTCCGGTGCTACGTTGTAGAGGGCCTGACAATGTCCGGTGCTACGTTGTAGAGGGCCTGACAATGTCCGGTCCTACGTTGTAGAGGGCCTGACAATGTCCGGTGTTACGTTGTAGAGGGCCTGACAATGTCCGGTGCTACGTTGTAGAGGGCCTGACAATGTCCGGTGTTACGTTGTAGAGGGCCTGACAATGTCCGGTGCTACGTTGTAGAGGGCCTGACAATGTCCGGTGCTACGTTGTAGAGGGCCTGACAATGTCCGGTCCTACGTTGTAGAGGGCCTGACAATGTCCGGTGTTACGTTGTAGAGGGCCTGACAATGTCCGGTGCTACGTTGTAGAGGGCCTGACAATGTCCGGTGTTACGTTGTAGAGGGCCTGACAATGTCCGGTCCTACGTTGTAGAGGGCCTGACAATGTCCGGTGTTACGTTGTAGAGGGCCTGACAATGTCCGGTGCTACGTTGTAGAGGGCCTGACAATGTCCGGTGTTACGTTGTAGAGGGCCTGACAATGTCCGGTCCTACGTTGTAGAGGGCCTGACAATGTCCGGTGTTACGTTGTAGAGTGCCTGACAATGTCCGGTGCTACGTTGTAGAGGGCCTGACAATGTCCGGTGCTACGTTGTAGAGGGCCTGACAATGTCCGGTGCTACGTTGTAGAGGGCCTGACAATGTCCGGCCCTACGTTGTAGAGGGCCTGACAATGTCCGGTGCTACGTTGTAGAGGGCCTGACAATGTCCGGTGCTACGCCCTGTAAACGGGCTGGTTTATACTTAGTGCTACTTTCTACATGTCCTGACCCAGGCCCAGGTTAGGCCATGCCCGGTGTGCTTTAGAGACCTGTGTACGACTGGAAGACGGTATCCACACAACCCACGATTGGTCCTAGAGGTTATAGAGCTCACGGCCACGTAACCGGCGAGCTCACGGCCACGTAACCGGCGAGCTCACGGCCACGTAACCGACGAGCTCACGACCACGTAACCGACGAGCTCACGGCCACGTAACCGACGAGCTGACGACCACGTAACCGACGAGCTCACGACCACGTAACCGACGAGCTCACGACCACGTAACCGACGAGCTCACGACCACGTAACCGGCGAGCTCACGACCACGTAACCGACGAGCTCACGACCACGTAACCGATGAGCTCACGACCACGTAACCGGCGAGCTCACGACCACGTAACCGGCGACTGGTCTCCGTGGCGGAGCTATTCAGGGAGTTTCGACTGCAGCCGGTCATAGTCTTCTCACGGCTGGCTTCTCACGGCTTCACAGACGGCTGTCTTCTCACGGATGGCACCGATCTGTCTCTGGTGTTACACGTACCAGCCTGCCGATCAGAAGTGAAAAGGCCTCAAGGACAACTTTTGTATCGATCACGGAAACTTTTGAATTCACACTGTTAGTGTAGATAAGTTTCCAGATAAGACCACGTAACCGACGAGCTCACGACCACGTAACCGATGAGCTCACGACCACGTAACCGGCGAGCTCACGACCACGTAACCGGCGACTGGTCTCCGTGGCGGAGCTATTCAGGGAGTTTCGACTGCAGCCGGTCATAGTCTTCTCACGGCTGGCTTCTCACGGCTTCACAGACGGCTGTCTTCTCACGGATGGCACCGATCTGTCTCTGGTGTTACACGTACCAGCCTGCCGATCAGAAGTGAAAAGGCCTCAAGGACAACTTTTGTATCGATCACGGAAACTTTTGAATTCACACTGTTAGTGTAGATAAGTTTCCAGCCGGAAGGAATCATCCAGCCGGAAGATATCATTTTTGTCCTTAGCTGATCCCGACAGGCAGGCAGGTTTTCCAGCGGTGTAAGTGTCTGACTTGACTTGACCCGATCCGATCCGATCCGTCCGATCCGATCCGATCCGATACGATCCGAACCGACCCGACCCGACCCGATCCGATCTGATCTGATCTGACCCGATCCGCTCCGCTCCGATCCGATCCGATCCGATCCGATCCGATCCGATCCGATCCGATCCGATCCGACCCGATCCGATCCGATCCGATCCGATCCGATCTGATCTGACCCGACCCGATCTGACCCGATCTGATCTGATCTGACCTGGCATGACCGTCCCTGCCGCCAGACATGTGGGCAGGAACCCGGACATCATGCCTCAGGCGACCAACGCACTGCTGAAGTGTGCCGTGGATCCCAACCCGGCAGTCCGCCGCGCCGCCGTCAGGTGAGCGAGGGGGAGGGGAGCCACACATAAAGACCGGGGATGGATTTTCCTAAATGTAGTCAATATCGTCTGAGAACAAAATTAATATTTATGTCGTTCTGCATATAATACATATCCGATTGTATCTAGTCGAGTTTATGAATGAAGTTGAAAATGAAAATAAGATTACTTCTCTTTGTACCTAACCCTATTAATTATTTTTTCTCTCTCAAATAACCCTTGTAAATAATAAACTAAAATCGTCCACATAGTTGATGTTTTACCTCCCTTCGTCACTTTGCCCGGCCCAATAACCGCGGCAGTTGCGGCGCCCGTAAGCCCCAAATAGTTATAACTCTGCCCGTCGCCGATCATTATACATCCCTCTGTCTGTGTGTTGTTTAACGACTCGCTGATTTCACAGTACGCTGGCCTGTATGCCGGAGTCAGCTGATATCACCCTGCCGGTGGTGTCCGCGGCCCTGAGGGACCCGCACCCTTCCGTACAGCGGGCCGCCGTGGTGGCGTGCAGAGTGTTCCCGCGAACCAACCCTCTAAGTCATCTCGGTGAGTTATTCACCTCTGTCACCGGTCAGAAATGGGCACTCGGTACTCTCCTGTAGTAGCTTGCTCCTCTTCTTACAGGTATAGAGGAGTCGCTCTCTCATGCTGTGCTGACTGATAACATTTTGTTATCGGTACGTGTCTTATTGTGGCAGATTTTGAACACATGCGAGGCTGCCATGAACAAGTTTGCATATTTGAAGTATTAAGTCAGTATGTACTCTCTGGCCATGTGCTGGCAGCATTGGGAGCATTGGTAGCTGGCAGAAAGTGAAAGGTCTGATGACGCCTGATGACCTCGCCAGATCACGTGGACGAGCTATACTGTCTGATCCGCTCGGAGGACCCCCTGCTGGTGCACGCCTGTCTGATGTGACGCCTCTGTTCTGTTCAGATCACGTGGACGAGCTATACCGTCTGATCCGCTCGGAGGACCCCCTGCTGGTGCACGTCTGTCTGATGTGACGCCTCTGTTCTGTTCTGTTCAGATCACGTGGACGAGCTATACCGTCTGATCCGCTCGGAGGACCCCCTGCTGGTGCACGTCTGTCTGATGTGACGCCTCTGTTCTGTTCAGATCACGTGGACGAGCTATACCGTCTGATCCGCTCGGAGGACCCCCTGCTGGTGCACGCCTGTCTGATGTGACGCCTCTGTTCTGTTCTGTTCAGATCACGTGGACGAGCTATACCGTCTGATCCGCTCGGAGGACCCCCTGCTGGTGCACGCCTGTCTGATGTGACGCCTCTGTTCTGTTCTGTTCAGATCACGTGGACGAGCTATACCGTCTGATCCGCTCGGAGGACCCCCTGCTGGTGCACGTCTGTCTGATGTGACGCCTCTGTTCTGTTCTGTTCAGATCACGTGGACGAGCTATACCGTCTGCTCCGCTCGGAGGACCCCCTGCTGGTGCACGTCTGTCTGATGTGACGCCTCTGTTCTGTTCTGTTCAGATCACGTGGACGAGCTATACCGTCTGATCCGCTCGGAGGACCCCCTGCTGGTGCACGTCTGTCTGATGTGACGCCTCTGTTCTGTTCTGTTCAGATCACGTGGACGAGCTATACTGTCTGATCCGCTCGGAGGACCCCCTGCTGGTGCACGTCTGTCTGATGTGACGCCTCTGTTCTGTTCTGTTCAGATCACGTGGACGAGCTATACCGTCTGATCCGCTCGGAGGACCCCCTGCTGGTGCACGTCTGTCTGATGTGACGCCTCTGTTCTGTTCTGTTCAGATCACGTGGACGAGCTATACCGTCTGATCCGCTCGGAGGATCCCCTGCTGGTGCACGTCTGTCTGATGTGACGCCTCTGTTCTATTCAGATCACGTGGACGAGCTATACCGTCTGATCCGCTCGGAGGACCCCCTGCTGGTGCACGTCTGTCTGATGTGACGCCCCTGTTCTGTTCTGTTCAGATCACGTGGACGAGCTATACCGTCTGATCCGCTCGGAGGACCTCCTGCTGGTGCACGTCTGTCTGATGTGACGCCTCTGTTCTGTTCTGTTCAGATCACGTGGACGAGCTATACCGTCTGATCCGCTCGGAGGACCCCCTGCTGGTGCACGTCTGTCTGATGTGACGCCTCTGTTCTGTTCTGTTCAGATCACGTGGACGAGCTATACTGTCTGATCCGCTCGGAGGATCCCCTGCTGGTGCACGTCTGTCTGATGTGACGCCTCTGTTCTGTTCAGATCACGTGGACGAGCTATACCGTCTGATCCGCTCGGAGGACCCCCTGCTGGTGCACGTCTGTCTGATGTGACGCCTCTGTTCTGTTCTGTTCAGATCACGTGGACGAGCTATACCGTCTGATCCGCTCGGAGGACCCCCTGCTGGTGCACGTCTGTCTGATGTGACGCCTCTGTTCTGTTCAGATCACGTGGACGAGCTATACCGTCTGATCCGCTCGGAGGACCCCCTGCTGGTGCACGCCTGTCTGATGTGACGCCTCTGTTCTGTTCTGTTCAGATCACGTGGACGAGCTATACTGTCTGATCCGCTCGGAGGATCCCCTGCTGGTGCACGTCTGTCTGATGTGACGCCTCTGTTCTGTTCAGATCACGTGGACGAGCTATACCGTCTGATCCGCTCGGAGGACCCCCTGCTGGTGCACGTCTGTCTGATGTGACGCCTCTGTTCTGTTCTGTTCAGATCACGTGGACGAGCTATACTGTCTGATCCGCTCGGAGGATCCCCTGCTGGTGCACGTCTGTCTGATGTGACGCCTCTGTTCTGTTCAGATCACGTGGACGAGCTATACCGTCTGATCCGCTCGGAGGACCCCCTGCTGGTGCACGTCTGTCTGATGTGACGCCTCTGTTCTGTTCTGTTCAGATCACGTGGACGAGCTATACCGTCTGATCCGCTCGGAGGACCCCCTGCTGGTGCACGTCTGTCTGATGTGACGCCTCTGTTCTGTTCAGATCACGTGGACGAGCTATACCGTCTGATCCGCTCGGAGGACCCCCTGCTGGTGCACGCCTGTCTGATGTGACGCCTCTGTTCTGTTCTGTTCAGATCACGTGGACGAGCTATACCGTCTGATCCGCTCGGAGGACCCCCTGCTGGTGCACGCCTGTCTGATGTGACGCCTCTGTTCTGTTCTGTTCAGATCACGTGGACGAGCTATACTGTCTGATCCGCTCGGAGGACCCCCTGCTGGTGCACGTCTGTCTGATGTGACGCCTCTGTTCTGTTCTGTTCAGATCACGTGGACGAGCTATACCGTCTGATCCGCTCGGAGGACCCCCTGCTGGTGCACGTCTGTCTGATGTGACGCCTCTGTTCTGTTCTGTTCAGATCACGTGGACGAGCTGTACCGTCTGATCCGCTCGGAGGACCCCCTGCTGGTGCACGCCTGTCTGATGACGCTGGACGTCATCCTGGCGGCCGAGGGCGGCGTCGTCATCAACAGGGCCATGGTCCGACACCTCAGCAGCAGGTCAGTGGCGAGGTTCTCTGGATTAACCGCCAGCGGCTAGTGTTCTCTCGATTAACCGCCAGCGGCTAGTGTTCTCTCGATTAACCGCCAGCGGCTAGTGTTCTCTGGATTAACCGCCAACCTAGTGTTCTCTGGATTAACCGCCAGCGGCTAGTGTTCTCTGGATTAACCGCCAGCGTCTAGTGTTCTCTGGATTAACCGCCAGCGGCTAGTGTTCTCTGGATTAACCGCCAGCGGCTAGTGTTCTCTGGATTAACCTTCAGCGGCTAGTGTTCTCTGGATTAACCGCCAGCGGCTAGTGTTCTCTGGATTAACCGCCAGCGGCTAGTGTTCTCTGGATTAACCGCCACCGGCTAGTGTTCTCTGGATTAACCGCCAGCGGCTAGTTTTCTCTGGATTAACCTTCAGCGGCTAGTGTTCTCTGGATTAACCTTCAGCGGCTAGTGTTCTCTGGATTAACCGCCAGCGGCTAGTGTTCTCTGGAGTAACCGCCAGCGGCTAGTGTTCTCTGGATTAACCGCCAGCGTCTAGTGTTCTCTGGATTAATTAACCAACAGCGGCTAGTGTTCTCTGGATTAACCGCCATTCTAGTGTTCTCTGGATTAACCGCCAGCGACTAGTGTTCTCTGGATTAACCGCCAGCGGCTAGTGTTCTCTGGATTAACCGCCAACCTAGTGTTCTCTGGATTAACCGCCAGCAGCTAGTGTTCTCTGGATTAACCACCAGCGTCTAGTGTTCTCTGGATTAACCGCCATTCTAGTGTTCTCTGGATTAACCGCCATTCTAGTGTTCTCTGGATTAACCGCCAGCGGCTAGTGTTCTCTGGATTAACCGCCAGCGGCTAGTGTTCTCTGGATTAACCGCCATTCTAGTGTTCTCTGGATTAACCGCCATTCTAGTGTTCTCTGGATTAACCGCCAGTGGCTAGTGTTCTCTTGATTAACCGCCAGCATCTAGTGTTCTCTGGATTAACCGCCAACCTAGTGTTCTCTGGATTAACCGCCAGCGGCTAGTGTTCTCTGGATTAACCGCCAGTCTAGTGTTCTCTGGATTAACCGCCAGCGTCTAGTGTTCTCTGGATTAACCGCCAGCGGCTAGTGTTCTCTGGATTAACCGCCAGCGTCTAGTGTTCTCTGGATTAACCGCCAGTCTAGTGTTCTCTGGATTAACCGACAGCGGCTAGTGTTCTCTGGATTAACCGCCATTCTAGTGTTCTCTGGATTAACCGCCAGCGGCTAGTGTTCTCTGGATTAACCGCCAGTCTAGTGTTCTCTGGATTAACCCCCAGCGGCTAGTGTTCTCTGGATTAACCGCCAGCGGCTAGTGTTCTCTGGATTAACCGCCAGCGGCTAGTGTTCTCTGGATTAACCGCCAGCGGCTAGTGTTCTCTGGATTAACCGCCAGCGCCTAGTGTTCTCTGGATTAACCGCCAGCGTCTAGTGTTCTCTGGATTAACCGCCAGCGTCTAGTGTTCTCTGGATTAACCGCCAGTCTAGTGTTCTCTGGATTAACCGACAGCGTCTAGTGTTCTCTGGATTAACCTCCAGCGGCTAGTGTTCTCTGGATTAACCGCCAGCGGCTAGTGTTCTCTGGATTAACCGCCAGCGGCTAGTGTTCTCTGGATTAACCTCCAGCGGCTAGTGTTCTCTGGATTAACCGACAGCGTCTAGTGTTCTCTGGATTAACTAACAGTCTAGTGTTCTCTGGATTAACTGACAGCGTCTAGTGTTCTCTGGATTAACCGCCAGTCTAGTGTTCTCTGGATTAACCGCCAGCGTCTAGTGTTCTCTGGATTAACTAACAGTCTAGTGTTCTCTGGATTAACCGCCAACCTAGTGTTCTCTGGATTAACCGCCAGCGTCTAGTGTTCTCTGGATTAACCGCCAGCGGCTAGTGTTCTCTGGATTAACCGCCAGCGTCTAGTGTTCTCTGGATTAACCGCCATTCTAGTGTTCTCTGGATTAACCGCCAGCATCTAGTGTTCTCTGGATTAACCGCCAACCTAGTGTTCTCTGGATTAACCGCCAGTCTAGTGTTTTCTGGATTAACCGCCAGCGGCTAGTGTTCTCTGGATTAACCGCCAGCGGCTAGTGTTCTCTGGATTAACCGCCAGCGTCTAGTGTTCTCTGGATTAACCGCCATTCTAGTGTTCTCTGGATTAACCGCCAGCATCTAGTGTTCTCTGGATTAACCGCCATTCTAGTGTTCTCTGGATTAACCGCCATCGTCTAGTGTTCTCTGGATTAACCGCCATTCTAGTGTTCTCTGGATTAACTGCCAGCATCTAGTGTTCTCTGGATTAACCGCCAGTCTAGTGTTCTCTGGATTAACCTTCAGCGGCTAGTGTTCTCTGGATTAACCGCCAACCTAGTGTTCTCTGGATTAACCTTCAGCGGCTAGTGTTCTCTGGATTAACCGCCAGCGGCTAGTGTTCTCTGGATTAACCGGCAGCGGCTAGTGTTCTCTGGATTAACCGCCAGTCTAGTGTTCTCTGGATTAACCGCCAGCGGCTAGTGTTCTCTGGATTAACCTCCAGTGGCTAGTGTTCTGTGGATTAACCGCCAGTCTAGTGTTCTCTGGATTAACCACCAGCCTTGGGTTCTCTGGATTAACCACCAAACTAGTGTTCTCTGGATTAACCACCAAACTAGTGTTCTCTGGATTAACCGCCAACCTAGTGTTCTCTGGATTAACCCCCAACCTAGTGTTCTCTGGATTAACCGCCAGCGGCTAGTGTTCTCTGGATTAACCACCAAACTAGTGTTCTCTGGATTAACCGCCAACCTAGTGTTCTCTGGATTAACCGCCAACCTAGTGTTCTCTGGATTAACCGCCAGCGGCTAGTGTTCTCTGGATTAACCTTCAGCGGCTAGTGTTCTCTGGATTAACCGCCAGCGTCTAGTGTTCTCTGGATTAACCACCAAACTAGTGTTCTCTGGATTAACCGCCAACCTAGTGTTCTCTGGATTAACCACCAACCTAGTGTTCTCTGGATTAACCGACAGCGGCTAGTGTTCTCTGGATTAACCGCCAGCGGCTAGTGTTCTCTGGATTAACCGCCAACCTAGTGTTCTCTGGATTAACCGACAGCGGCTAGTGTTCTCTGGATTAACCGACAGCGTCTAGTGTTCTCTGGATTAACTAACAGTCTAGTGTTCTCTGGATTAACCGCCAGCGTCTAGTGTTCTCTGGATTAACCGACAGCGGCTAGTGTTCTGTGGATTAACCGCCAGTCTAGTGTTCTCTGGATTAACCACCAGCCTTGTGTTCTCTGGATTAACCACCAAACTAGTGTTCTCTGGATTAACCACCAACCTAGTGTTCTCTGGAT
This sequence comes from Chirona hameri, assembly GCA_036785665.1. Lineage (NCBI taxonomy): Eukaryota > Metazoa > Arthropoda > Thecostraca > Balanomorpha > Balanidae > Chirona > Chirona hameri. The sequence continues at coordinate 23,753 of JAXIVJ010002877.1, forward strand.
TAACCGACAGCGGCTAGTGTTCTCTGGATTAACCGCCAGGGGCTAGTGTTCTCTGGATTAACCGCCAACCTAGTGTTCTCTGGATTAACCGACAGCGGCTAGTGTTCTCTGGATTAACCGACAGCGTCTAGTGTTCTCTGGATTAACTAACAGTCTAGTGTTCTCTGGATTAACCGCCAGCGTCTAGTGTTCTCTGGATTAACCGACAGCGGCTAGTGTTCTCTCGATTAACCGCCAGCGGCTAGTGTTCTCTGGATTAACCGCCAGCGGCTAGTGTTCTCTGGATTAACCGCCAGCGTCTAGTGTTCTCTGGATTAACCAACAGCGGCTAGTGTTCTCTGGATTAACCAACAGCGGCTAGTGTTCTCTGGATTAACCGCCAGCGTCTAGTGTTCTCTGGATTAACCGACAGCGTCTAGTGTTCTCTGGATTAACTAACAGTCTAGTGTTCTCTGGATTAACCCCCAGTCTAGTGTTCTCTGGATTAACCCCCAGCGTCTAGTGTTCTCTGGATTAACCGCAAGCGGCTAGTGTTCTCTGGATTAACCGCCAGCAGCTAGTGTTCTCTGGATTAACCGCCAGCGGCTAGTGTTCTCTGGATTAACCGACAGCGGCTAGTGTTCTCTGGATTAACCGCCAGCGGCTAGTGTTCTCTGGATTAACCGGCAGCGGCTAGTGTTATCTGGATTAACCTCCAGCGGCTAGTGTTCTCTGGATTAACCGACAGCGTCTAGTGTTCTCTGGATTAACCTCCAGCGGCTAGTGTTCTCTGGATTAACCGCCAACCTAGTGTTCTCTGGATTAACCGCCAGTCTAGTGTTCTCTGGATTAACCGCCAACCTAGTGTTCTCTGGATTAACCGCCATTCTAGTGTTCTCTGGATTAACCTCCAGCGGCTAGTGTTCTCTGGATTAACCGCCAGCGGCTAGTGTTCTCTGGATTAACTAACAGTCTAGTGTTCTCTGGATTAACCGCCAGCGTCTAGTGTTCTCTGGATTAACCGCCAGCGGCTAGTGTTCTCTGGATTAACCTCCAGTGGCTAGTGTTCTCTGGATTAACCGCCAACCTAGTGTTCTCTGGATTAACCGCCAGTCTAGTGTTCTCTGGATTAACCGCCAACCTAGTGTTCTCTGGATTAACCGCCAGTCTAGTGTTCTCTGGATTAACCCCCAGCGTCTAGTGTTCTCTGGATTAACCGCCAGCGGCTAGTGTTCTTTGGATTAACCGCCAGCGGCTAGTGTTCTCTGGATTAACCGCCAACCTAGTGTTCTCTGGATTAACCGCCAGCGGCTAGTGTTCTCTGGATTAACCGCCTGTCTAGTGTTCTCTGGATTAACCGCCAGGGGCTAGTGTTATCTGGATTAACCCCCAGCGGCTAGTGTTCTCTGTATTAACCGCCAGTCTAGTGTTCTGGATTAACGGTCAACCTAGTGTTCTCTGGATTAACCGCCAGTCTAGTGTTCTCTGGATTAACCGCCAGTCTAGTGTTCTCTGGATTAACTGCCAACCTAGTGTTCTCTGGATTAACCGCCAACCTAGTGTTCTCTGGATTAACCTTCGGCGGCTAGTGTTCTCTGGATTAACCGCCAGTCTAGTGTTCTCTGGATTAACCGCCAGCGGTTAGTGTTCTCTGGATTAACCGCCAGTCTAGTGTTATCTGGATTAACCGCCAACCTAGTGTTCTCTGGATTAACAGCCAACCTAGTGTTCTCTGGATTAACCTTCAGCGGCTAGTGTTATCTGGATTAACCGCCAGCGTCTAGTGTTCTCTGGATTAACTGTCAGTCTGGTGTTCTCTGGATTAACCGCCAACCTAGTGTTCTCTGGATTAACCGCCAACCTAGTGTTCTCTGGATTAACCGCCAGCGGCTAGTGTTCTCTGGATTAACTGTCAGTCTAGTGTTCTCTGGATTAACCGCCAACCTAGTGTTCTCTGGATTAACCGCCAACCTAGTGTTCTCTGGATTAACCGCCAGTCTAGTGTTCTCTTGATTAACCACCAACCTAGTGTTCTCTGGATTAACCGCCAACCTAGTGTTCTCTGGATTAACCGCCAGCGTCTAGTGTTCTCTGGATTAACCTCCAGCGTCTAGTGTTCTCTGGATTAACCCCCAGCGTCTAGTGTTCTCTGGATTAACCGCCAGCGTCTAGTGTTCTCTGGATTAACCGCCAGTCTAGTGTTCTCTGGATTAACCGCCAACCTAGTGTTCTCTGGATTAACCGCCAACCTAGTGTTCTCTCGATTAACCGCCAGCGGCTAGTGTTCTCTGGATTAACCGCCAGCGTCTAGTGTTCTCTGGATTAACCCCCAGTCTAGTGTTCTCTGGATTAACCCCCAGCGTCTAGTGTTCTCTGGATTAACCCCCAGCGTCTAGTGTTCTCTGGATTAACCGCCAGCGTCTAGTGTTCTCTGGATTAACCACCAGCGTCTAGTGTTCTCTGGATTAACCTCCAGCGGCTAGTGTTCTCTGGATTAACCGCCAGCAGCTAGTGTTCTCTGGATTAACCGCCAGCGGCTAGTGTTCTCTGGATTAACCTTCAGCGGCTAGTGTTCTCTGGATTAACCGCCAGCGGCTAGTGTTCTCTGGATTAACCGCCAACCTAGTGTTCTCTCGATTAACCGCCAGCGGCTAGTGTTCTCTCGATTAACCGCCAGCGTCTAGTGTTCTCTGGATTAACCGCCAGCGTCTAGTGTTCTCTGGATTAACCGCCAGCGGCTAGTGTTCTCTGGATTAACCGCCAGTCTAGTGTTCCCTCGATTAACCGCCAGCGTCTAGTGTTCTCTGGATTAACCGCCAACCTAGTGTTCTCTCGATTAACCGCCAGCGGCTAGTGTTCTCTGGATTAACCGCCAGCGGCTAGTGTTCTCTGGATTAACCGCCAACCTAGTGTTCTCTCGATTAACCGCCAGCGTCTAGTGTTCTCTGGATTAACCGCCAACCTAGTGTTCTCTCGATTAACCGCCAGCGGCTAGTGTTCTCTGGATTAACCTCCAGCGGCTAGTGTTCTCTGGATTAACCGCCAGCGGCTAGTGTTCTCTGGATTAACCGCCAGCGGCTAGTGTTATCTGGATTAACCTTCAGCGGCTAGTGTTCTCTGGATTAACCGCCAGCGGCTAGTGTTCTCTGGATTAACCGCCAACCTAGTGTTCTCTCGATTAACCGCCAGCGGCTAGTGTTCTCTCGATTAACCGCCAGCGTCTAGTGTTCTCTGGATTAACCGCCAACCTAGTGTTCTCTCGATTAACCGCCAGCGGCTAGTGTTCTCTCGATTAACCGCCAGCGTCTAGTGTTCTCTCGATTAACCGCCAGCGGCTAGTGTTCTCTGGATTAACCGCCAGTCTAGTGTTCCCTCGATTAACCGCCAGCGTCTAGTGTTCTCTCGATTAACCGCCAGCGGCTAGTGTTCTCTGGATTAACCGCCAGCGGCTAGTGTTCTCTGGATTAACCGCCAGTCTAGTGTTCCCTCGATTAACCGCCAGCGTCTAGTGTTCTCTGGATTAACCGCCAACCTAGTGTTCTCTCGATTAACCGCCAGCGGCTAGTGTTCTCTCGATTAACCGCCAGCGTCTAGTGTTCTCTGGATTAACCGCCAGCGGCTAGTGTTCTCTGGATTAACCGCCAACCTAGTGTTCTCTCGATTAACCGCCAGCGGCTAGTGTTCTCTCGATTAACCGCCAGCGGCTAGTGTTCTCTGGATTAACCGCCAGCGGCTAGTGTTCTCTGGATTAACCGCCAGTCTAGTGTTCCCTCGATTAACCGCCAGCGTCTAGTGTTCTCTGGATTAACCGCCAACCTAGTGTTCTCTCGATTAACCGCCAGCGGCTAGTGTTCTCTGGATTAACCGCCAGCGGCTAGTGTTCTCTGGATTAACCGCCAACCTAGTGTTCTCTCGATTAACCGCCAGCGTCTAGTGTTCTCTGGATTAACCGCCAACCTAGTGTTCTCTCGATTAACCGCCAGCGGCTAGTGTTCTCTGGATTAACCGCCAGCGGCTAGTGTTCTCTGGATTAACCGCCAACCTAGTGTTCTCTCGATTAACCGCCAGCGTCTAGTGTTCTCTGGATTAACCGCCAACCTAGTGTTCTCTGGATTAACCGCCAGCGTCTAGTGTTATCTGGATTAGCCGCCAACCTAGTGTTCTCTCGATTAACCGCCAGCGGCTAGTGTTCTCTGGTTTAACCGCCAGCGTCTAGTGTTCTCTGGATTAACCGCCAACCTAGTGTTCTCTCGATTAACCGCCAGCGTCTAGTGTTCTCTGGATTAACCGCCAGCGGCTAGTGTTCTCTGGATTAACCTTCAGCGGCTAGTGTTCTCTGGATTAACTAACAGTCTAGTGTTCTCTGGATTAACCGCCAGCGGCTAGTGTTCTCTGGATTAACTAACAGTCTAGTGTTCTCTGGATTAACCGCCAGCGTCTAGTGTTCTCTGGATTAACCGCCAACCTAGTGTTCTCTGGATTAACCGCCAGCGTCTAGTGTTCTCTGGATTAACCCCCAGTCTAGTGTTCTCTGGATTAACCCCCAGCGTCTAGTGTTCTCTGGATTAACCCCCAGCGTCTAGTGTTCTCTGGATTAACTAACAGTCTAGTGTTCTCTGGATTAACCCCCAGCGTCTAGTGTTCTCTGGATTAACCCCCAGTCTAGTGTTCTCTGGATTAACCCCCAGCGTCTAGTGTTCTCTGGATTAACCCCCAGTCTAGTGTTCTCTGGATTAACCCCCAGCGTCTAGTGTTCTCTGGATTAACCCCCAGCGTCTAGTGTTCTCTGGATTAACCCCCAACCTAGTGTTCTCTGGATTAACCGCCAGCGTCTAGTGTTCTCTGGATTAACCGCCAGCGTCTAGTGTTCTCTGGATTAACCTCCAGCGGCTAGTGTTCTCTGGATTAACCGCCAGCGGCTAGTGTTCTCTGGATTAACCGCCAGCGGCTAGTGTTCTCTGGATTAACCGCCAGCGGCTAGTGTTCTCTGGATTAACCTTCAGCGGCTAGTGTTCTCTGGATTAACCGCCAGCGGCTAGTGTTCTCTCGATTAACCGCCAGCGGCTAGTGTTCTCTGGATTAACCGCCAGCGGCTAGTGTTCTCTGGATTAACCGCCAGCGTCTAGTGTTCTCTGGATTAACCGCCAGCGTCTAGTGTTCTCTGGATTAACCGCCAGCGGCTAGTGTTCTCTCGATTAACCGCCAGCGTCTAGTGTTCTCTCGATTAACCGCCAGCGTCTAGTGTTCTCTGGATTAACCGCCAGCGGCTAGTGTTCTCTCGATTAACCGCCAGCGTCTAGTGTTCTCTGGATTAACCGCCAGCGGCTAGTGTTCTCTGGATTAACCGCCAGTCTAGTGTTCCCTCGATTAACCGACAGCGTCTAGTGTTCTCTGGATTAACCGCCAGCGTCTAGTGTTCTCTCGATTAACCGCCAGCGTCTAGTGTTCTCTGGATTAACCGCCAGCGGCTAGTGTTCTCTCGATTAACCGCCAACCTAGTGTTCTCTCGATTAACCGCCAGCGTCTAGTGTTCTCTGGATTAACCGCCAGCGGCTAGTGTTCTCTGGATTAACCGCCAGCGGCTAGTGTTCTCTGGATTAACCGCCAACCTAGTGTTCTCTCGATTAACCGCCAGCGTCTAGTGTTCTCTGGATTAACCGCCAACCTAGTGTTCTCTGGATTAACCGCCAGCGGCTAGTGTTCTCTGGATTAACCGCCAGCGGCTAGTGTTCTCTGGTTTAACCGCCAGCGTCTAGTGTTCTCTGGTTTAACTGCCAGCGGCTAGTGTTCTCTGGATTAACCGCCAACCTAGTGTTCTCTCGATTAACCGCCAGCGGCTAGTGTTCTCTGGTTTAACCGCCAGCGTCTAGTGTTCTCTGGTTTAACCGCCAGCGGCTAGTGTTCTCTGGATTAACCGCCAACCTAGTGTTCTCTCGATTAACCGCCAGCGGCTAGTGTTCTCTGGATTAACCGCCAGCGTCTAGTGTTCTCTGGATTAACCGCCAACCTAGTGTTCTCTCGATTAACCGCCAGCGTCTAGTGTTCTCTGGATTAACCGCCAGCGGCTAGTGTTCTCTGGATTAACCGCCAGCGGCTAGTGTTCTCTGGATTAACCGCCAACCTAGTGTTCTCTCGATTAACCGCCAGCGTCTAGTGTTCTCTGGATTAACCGCCAACCTAGTGTTCTCTGGATTAACCGCCAGCGTCTAGTGTTATCTGGATTAGCCGCCAACCTAGTGTTCTCTCGATTAACCGCCAGCGGCTAGTGTTCTCTGGTTTAACCGCCAGCGTCTAGTGTTCTCTGGATTAACCGCCAACCTAGTGTTCTCTCGATTAACCGCCAGCGTCTAGTGTTCTCTGGATTAACCGCCAGCGGCTAGTGTTCTCTGGATTAACCTTCAGCGGCTAGTGTTCTCTGGATTAACTATCAGTCTAGTGTTCTCTGGATTAACCGCCAGCGGCTAGTGTTCTCTGGATTAACTAACAGTCTAGTGTTCTCTGGATTAACCGCCAGCGTCTAGTGTTCTCTGGATTAACCGCCAACCTAGTGTTCTCTGGATTAACCGCCAGCGTCTAGTGTTCTCTGGATTAACCCCCAGTCTAGTGTTCTCTGGATTAACCCCCAGCGTCTAGTGTTCTCTGGATTAACCCCCAGCGTCTAGTGTTCTCTGGATTAACTAACAGTCTAGTGTTCTCTGGATTAACCCCCAGCGTCTAGTGTTCTCTGGATTAACCCCCAGTCTAGTGTTCTCTGGATTAACCCCCAGCGTCTAGTGTTCTCTGGATTAACCCCCAGTCTAGTGTTCTCTGGATTAACCCCCAGCGTCTAGTGTTCTCTGGATTAACCCCCAGCGTCTAGTGTTCTCTGGATTAACCCCCAACCTAGTGTTCTCTGGATTAACCGCCAGCGTCTAGTGTTCTCTGGATTAACCGCCAGCGTCTAGTGTTCTCTGGATTAACCTCCAGCGGCTAGTGTTCTCTGGATTAACCGCCAGCGGCTAGTGTTCTCTGGATTAACCGCCAGCGGCTAGTGTTCTCTGGATTAACCGCCAGCGGCTAGTGTTCTCTGGATTAACCTTCAGCGGCTAGTGTTCTCTGGATTAACCGCCAGCGGCTAGTGTTCTCTCGATTAACCGCCAGCGGCTAGTGTTCTCTGGATTAACCGCCAGCGGCTAGTGTTCTCTGGATTAACCGCCAGCGTCTAGTGTTCTCTGGATTAACCGCCAGCGTCTAGTGTTCTCTGGATTAACCGCCAGCGGCTAGTGTTCTCTCGATTAACCGCCAGCGTCTAGTGTTCTCTCGATTAACCGCCAGCGTCTAGTGTTCTCTGGATTAACCGCCAGCGGCTAGTGTTCTCTCGATTAACCGCCAGCGTCTAGTGTTCTCTGGATTAACCGCCAGCGGCTAGTGTTCTCTGGATTAACCGCCAGTCTAGTGTTCCCTCGATTAACCGACAGCGTCTAGTGTTCTCTGGATTAACCGCCAGCGTCTAGTGTTCTCTCGATTAACCGCCAGCGTCTAGTGTTCTCTGGATTAACCGCCAGCGGCTAGTGTTCTCTCGATTAACCGCCAACCTAGTGTTCTCTCGATTAACCGCCAGCGTCTAGTGTTCTCTGGATTAACCGCCAGCGGCTAGTGTTCTCTGGATTAACCGCCAGCGGCTAGTGTTCTCTGGATTAACCGCCAACCTAGTGTTCTCTCGATTAACCGCCAGCGTCTAGTGTTCTCTGGATTAACCGCCAACCTAGTGTTCTCTGGATTAACCGCCAGCGGCTAGTGTTCTCTGGATTAACCGCCAGCGGCTAGTGTTCTCTGGTTTAACCGCCAGCGTCTAGTGTTCTCTGGTTTAACTGCCAGCGGCTAGTGTTATCTGGATTAACCGCCAACCTAGTGTTCTCTCGATTAACCGCCAGCGGCTAGTGTTCTCTGGTTTAACCGCCAGCGGCTAGTGTTCTCTGGATTAACCGCCAACCTAGTGTTCTCTCGATTAACCGCCAGCGGCTAGTGTTCTCTGGATTAACCGCCAGCGTCTAGTGTTCTCTGGATTAACCGCCAACCTAGTGTTCTCTCGATTAACCGCCAGCGTCTAGTGTTCTCTGGATTAACCGCCAGCGGCTAGTGTTCTCTGGATTAACCTTCAGCGGCTAGTGTTCTCTGGATTAACTAACAGTCTAGTGTTCTCTGGATTAACCGCCAGCGGCTAGTGTTCTCTGGATTAACTAACAGTCTAGTGTTCTCTGGATTCAGGCATTCAATTTGATGTTTGTTAGGCGTGACAAGAAATATCCTCCGGATTCGCCCTCTGCATTTATTTTGTGATTGTCTAAAACTGGATGGGGTAAAGTGGTTTCTGAAGTCTGACTCCTGCGAACATCTGCCCGCCCCCAGGAGCCGGTCTCTTCCTGGCGCCGTCCTGGTGGACGTTCTGCGGCTACTGACCCGGTACCAGCCTGGGTCAGACGAGGAGAGGCTGGCCCTGATGAACAGACTGGACTGGCTGCTGGCCTTACCGAGACCTCATCTCATAGAGGTGGGTAGAGACGAGGAGAGGCTGGCCTTGATGAACAGACTGGACTGGCTGCTGGCCTTACCGAGACCTCATCTCATAGAGGTGGGTAGAGACGAGGAGAGGCTGGCCCTGATGAACAGACTGAACTGGCTGCTGGCCTTACCGAGACCTCATCTCATAGAGGTGGGTAGAGACGAGGAGAGGCTGGCCTTGATGAACAGACTGGACTGGCTGCTGGCCTTACCGAGACCTCATCTCATAGAGGTGGGTAGAGACGAGGAGAGGCTGGCCTTGATGAACAGACTGGACTGGCTGCTGGCCTTACCGAGACCTCATCTCATAGAGGTGGGTCAGACGAGGAGAGGCTGGCCTTGATGAACAGACTGGACTGGCTGCTGGCCTTACCGAGACCTCATCTCATAGAGGTGGGTAGAGACGAGGAGAGGCTGGCCTTGATGAACAGACTGGACTGGCTGCTGGCCTTACCGAGACCTCATCTCATAGAGGTGGGTCAGACGAGGAGAAGCTGGCCTTGATGAACAGACTGGACGGGCTGCTGGCCTTACCGAGACCTCATCTCATAGAGGTGGGTAGGAACGAGGAGAGGCTGGCCCTGATGAACAGACTGAACTGACTGCTGGCCTTACCGAGACCTCATCTCATAGAGGTGGGTCAGACGAGGAGAGGCTGGCCTTGATGAACAGACTGGACTGGCTGCTGGCCTTACCGAGACCTCATCTCATAGAGGTGGGTCAGACGAGGAGAGGCTGGCCTTGATGAACAGACTGGACGGGCTGCTGGCCTTACCGAGACCTCATCTCATAGAGGTGGGTAGAGACGAGGAGAGGCTGGCCTTGATGAACAGACTGGACTGGCTGCTGGCCTTACCGAGACCTCATCTCATAGAGGTGGGTCAGACGAGGAGAGGCTGGCCTTGATGAACAGACTGGACGGGCTGCTGGCCTTACCGAGACCTCATCTCATAGAGGTGGGTAGGAACGAGGAGAGGCTGGCCCTGATGAACAGACTGAACTGACTGCTGGCCTTACCGAGACCTCATCTCATAGAGGTGGGCAGATGCATCTCCCTCCGCCGTGACTGTTCCGTTCAGCTGCTGACGACAGACTACGTAGTCATAATCGACGTAGTCCTATCGACGCAGACCTACGGACGTAGTCCTATCGACGTAGTCCTACGTAGTCCTATCGACCACGCCATGTTCGGTTCGCGCTCACCACGCACTCGTGGTCCTGCGCACGCTGGATGATCAGTAACAGCTGTATTTTGACGATTATCAGGCGGCGTTGTATTTCAGGCGTCTGATCAGCAAGTTGTTAATTGTCAATCCCTTTACCTCGCTTTTCTTTTACGTTTTCGCTAAGTTTTCACTAAGGTTGCGCCCAGTTTTCGCTAAATATTGTGTCGATGAAGCTATCTAGACAATGAACCAAGAGTGGGGGTGCTTGTTGGGAACTTGGGAGCGTTGCTTTACAAATGCCGTCTCTGGTAACCTCGCCACACATCTGTCCCCGCTGCTACTGATTTCGCCCCGCCCCCCCCCCCCCCCCAGGCGGCACTGGAGCTGTTTTTCCACCTGTGCTCTGGCCAGCTTTCCCACCTGCGTGGTGACGTTGTGTCGCGCGCCGCCGGCGCCCTGTGCGGCCCGGGAGACAGCCCGCCAGAGTGGCGCTGGGCGGTACTGGAGATGGTGAGGAGGCTGGGACCGGAGCACCACGGCGTTTTCTGCCCACACTATCGGTACGTACTTTGTTCTGTGTCCAGAAGTGTGTAAGGTTTGATCTGTTTGTGTGTTGTATGTGTGAAGTGTTTGAATTTGTCTTTGCTATTTGCGTGTCTGGTTAGTTATGGTTGGTTTGTGATCTAGAGAAATAGGTCAAAGTGGCAAAGATCTTGATGACACCCGAACATGTGTCATCACCGCTTAATCTCTCTCCGTTCGCCCAGAGAAAGACCCCGAACCTTATCGTCGGTGACTATAGGTATCCAAAAATATGATTTATCCTGTATTACCTGACATTGAAATCAAATTAGATCGTCGCCCACCAACATCCAAAGGATTCATATATTTCCGTACTCCAACCTGCACCCATTGAAGACGTGCAATGCGGCGAATGTTTGATCACATTCCCCCTACTGACACTTCGCTAATACGCTCTATGGCGACTATCGTCTCTCCAACCCCGACCCCAGAGAGACCTGACGTATCTCTGCGCCCCCCGCAGCTACTTCATCCCGCGGCCCTCGGACGGCGCTTCTCTCTCCGTGCGCCTCGTCCAGTTCCTGTGGCGCCTGGCCGGGCCCGGCTCCGCCCCCGCCGTGGCTCGGGAGCTCACCTCCTGTCTCTCGTCGGAGCCTCTCCAGGACGCCGCCGTCCGCTCCCTGCTCCGTCTCGGTCGCCGCAGACCGGAGCTCTCTGCCGCTGTCGTCGAGCCGCTGTGCCGCCTGGCGCGCAGCAGCGGCGGCGGCGGAGGAGGGGCGGGACTCGTGGCCGGCGCTCTAAACGCAGCGGACTTGGCGCCACTGCTCGCTGCTGCGCGGAGCCGACTGCTATCAGCTCTCCTCGCCACGGACCTCACAGTGTTGCCTGCGCCTGCGCTGTGCCGCCTCCTCGCCGCGCTCGGTCGCTGGGGCGGCGCACTGCCGACGGTTGCGGCGCGGCTGCGGCAGCTGGCGCACAGCGCCGATGGTGACGCGGCCGGCTACTGCAGCGGCGAGACTGGCGTGGGCGGCGAAAGCAGCGCGAGTGACCCGGCAGTGCGCCGCGCGTTATTAGAAACCACTGCTCGTCTCTTTATCCACCGCCCTGCCGAGCTTCAACTAACCCTCGGTCTCCTGCTGGAGCGCGCCGCGGCGGGAGGCGACGAGCTGGCGGCGGCGGCGGCGCGGCTGTACGCGGCGCTGGAGGTGACCGGAGGCAGGGCACTGATGGACGGGACTGAGACGGAGGACTCGGGGGTGGCGAGGGACGGGGAGGGCGGTGAAGGGAGTGAGCAGGGATTCCTCAGCGTGCCCGTGACGTCATCCTCGTGAGAACTCCCCGTGGCTTTAACGAACAGTATTGGCGCCATATAACCATGCCTTTACGGCGCCCCGAAACTCAACTCATCATCGTGACCGAACGAGGGAGGGATCGGGTTATACGAGTTCACGTCGGATCACACGGAGGAAACTCAGGCTATGGGGATGTATCACTATCGCAACGATAGATCACTATCGCAACGATAGCCGGGCAGCCAGGATGGAGTAGGGACTGATCGCCGTTCACTGTTAACGCTCGCGTTATGCAATTTACGTGTTCTCGTGGCTCTTTGGAATGATTGTATCGTGTTATTATGGGACTGCGTTTGTTGCGTATGTGCCACTTGATAATATTGGCTGATTTCGAATGCTCTGTGAACAACTCTGTGACATAATCATCATATTGACCGTCTGTTAGGGTTTCATGTGAAACTGCTGTGAATGAAATTGAATGCATTGTTTAGCTTGTGTTTACACAATACACATGTATGTTATCGAATACATCACCACGTTAATAATACGTTGTATTTGATCTGGTAGTTCAGAGGTGTAGGAAGAGGGGGGCCATACCCATACCATGGCGCCATGGCCCCCTCACTTTTTTGGTCATTTTTGTGCTAAAATGTTATTTTTCTTAGAGAGGAAAATTTGAGACACCAAAAGGTTCACCAAGACGAGAAGAGCTCAAATCTGCAAAGACATATTGCATAAGGGGGTTTGGTGTCTTTCAAGACGAGGTCAAAGTTGCACTGCCACCACCCCCTCCCCTTTGGATGGCGTTCCTATGTCCATGTCATTGCTTCGTACTGCGCACACGTTCGCTCCAACTTGGAGTACTGTAGCGTGATTTGGGGAGGCGCCGCTTCATCTCATGTCATTCGATTGGAAAGGATAGAGCATAAGTTTTAATGTGGCTCAACGCTCAGGTGCGCTCTCAGTCGTCGCTTGTGTATTGTGACTTACTGAAACATTTTAGCCTAGTGTCTGTATCTGCGCGTAGAACTCAATACGAGATCATGTTCTTGCGTAACGTTTTCACTGGCAAAATCCGTTCATCATTTATATTAGTCATTCTCCGCCCCTGTAGCTCAGTCGGGAGAGCGCTGGACTTCTGACCTATCCCGGTTGTGGCAGCCCGGGCTCGAGTCGCTTCGGCGCTCGCTATTTGCTCCTGACTAGGATGGCCTGCGGCCGGTGGCAGCGGTCGCACTCAAGGTCAGGTGACGTCAGTGAGCGGGGCGGACCGTGTCCAGGTATGTCGGGCACGTAAAACTTTCGTCTCTAAATTCTGCCGGCCAACAGGAATTGCGCGATCGGGTGGTGAGGTCAGGACCTGCACAACAAGCTCTGCTTAGCGCGGGTCCTGACCTCGGAAATCCATCCATACAAAACATTCGGACTAAATTTATTTTTAAAAAAAAATCATTCAATGTACCCTGCCGCGCCACAAGACAACAATCTCGAACTCTGTTCAGCATTCCATATGCCAGGGTGTCAACTGTGAGAGAAGGCATTTTTGTGAGGCTGCCTAGACTGGCTAATAGGCTCGTAGATAAATGTTCCACAGTGGACCTGCTCTCAGACACTCTCTCATCATTTCGTGGCAAAGTAAGGTCATATGTCGCTTCATTGTAAGTAGGTAGTCTATACGCGCTATGTACGTTTTATTTGTCACCGGTGTCGAAATGTGATAGGTATTGCTGTGTGTAACTATTGTTACTTTTTATTTCTATTTAATTTTATATCCGTTTTCATTTTTACCTTTGTCTTCATTTCTGCTATTTTATCTTCACTATTTCATCACATATTTCTTATTTCGTATTTTATTTTTATTCTTATATTTTAAATCCATTTGTGTCATTTAACAGCTTTTAACCATCGCTTTTGTATTATAGAGGATCTTCTAGGTGATCTTTTTTATTATTATAGGTATAGATGTTTATGGGTGAGGGATGTAATGTGATCTTTTAAGTATGTGAATGCGTGTGGTTTTATCCGTGTGACTTCGCCTATAAATGGTTCACCCCGTCGGCGATGATGTTAAATAAATAAATAAAATGTGGTAGTTACTTGATCTGATCTAGGGACAATCCTGAATCACCTTCGCACCCTGCTTTGTAAGATTCCCAAAGAGGTCGTGGCAGTGCGCCATACCATCAATATGTCCTTATTCAGGCGTTCCAATTTGCGCCTTTTAACCCTCGCCCGGGTATGGGGAGGGGTGGATGCCCCCTCGGTTTTTCGTGAATAACTCGCGTAGTTATCAACCGATCGCGATGGAACTTTCAATACCCTACTTTTTAGCAATTTGACATCTCGGAAAATTGTGAACCTCTACCCCGTGACCTATGACCTGTTTCTCAAGGTCATGTCAGGCGCAACTGGCGTCCTGTAGTATCGATGCTTGTAACTTGTTCAGTTTCCGAGTGTTTGTTGTTCATAAGCATATGCACAGGTGTTTCCAGGTGACAGTTGTGGTTTCCACTGATATTGTGACCTCGATTGACCTTTTCAGAAGTCACTGACCTTCGAATGACCTCAGGTGACTTTAACTTCTGGCAGTTTCTAGGACATTTTGTGACGCTGATTTCAAATCTGGGATCCATTTTACATAATTATATGTTCCACTGGGGTCATGCGCTTCTACAGGTCAACCAAGGTCACTGACCTCAGATGACCTGACCTTTTTGAAATTTGGCAGTTTCTAAGACATTTTGTGACGCTGATTTCAAATGTGGCACCCATTAAGCATAATCATGCGCTCATTCACGATTCTAGCACGATTAAATTCAATTTCAACGCATTTACTATTTGGATGACTTGGGTCATTGACATGACCTCAGTCAGAGGTCACCTAATGACCCAGTACCTTAAAATCGGGTATCAGCGGCTTCCTCTCGTCACAAGCAACACGCTCGTTTTTTTAAAAGGAGCTCTCTCAATTAGGGGTGAAACGCCAGGGGGGTCGTACCCGAACCTATACCCGAACAATAATACCCGAAATACCCGAACCCCCTACCCGAACACGTAGTGATTTTGTCCTCCCCGGGCGAGGGTTAAGGCGTTCGTGTGACGTTGGGAATAATCAGTTGTACAGCGTAAAAGATATTGTGGGAAGAGAAAAAAACTCATAATTTTATTTGATTCCCAAAACAGATGACATCCAACCGATGCAAACGACGAGAATGGAGAACGCTCACATAACCAAAGTTAACCGAATACCGAATTCATGCATTCGTTCATTCATCATGGCGTCCATCATCATCATCATCATCACCATCGTAGTCGGCCATGGTGACACTACACAGTACACGCACACAAACACGCACGCACGCACGCACGCACGCACGCACGCACGCACGCACGCACGCACGCACGCACGCACACAAACACGCACGCACGCACGCACGCACGCACGCACGCACGCACGCACGCACGCACGCACGCACGCACGCACAACACACAGCCACACTGGCTGACTCACCACTGGCTGAGCAAAAAAAACGGACTTCTACTGACATCCCCCCCCCCCGCCAGGACACACTCCTTGGCAGGCTTGTCTACGTCTGTCTGTCTATGCCCGGCTGGAGGCCCATGTGCACCAAACCACTCGGCTGCACCCCGCCGTGACCACCTGCGCGGGCAGCGACCGGATTACCTCCACTGTTACTATTAGCACAGACTCTGAAGACGTGCTGTGGCTCCCCGGTTCCTGTGAACTCCGGGTCCTGTGAACTCCGGCTCCTGTGAACTCCGGGTCCTGTGAACTCCGGCTCCTGTGAACTCCGGCTCCTGTGAACTCCGGCTCCTGTGAACTCCGGCTCCTGTGAACTCCGGGTCCTGTGAACTCCGGGTCTTGTGAACTCCGGTTCCTGTGAACTCCGGCTCCTGTGAACTCCGGTTCCTGTGAACTCCGGTTCCTGTGAACTCCGGGTCCTGTGAACTCCGGCTCCTGTGAACTCCGGCTCCTGTGAACTCCGGCTCCTGTGAACTCCGGCTCCTGTGAACTCCGGGTCCTGTGAACTCCGGGTCCTGTGAACTCCGGCTCCTGTGAACTCCGGGTCCTGTGAACTCCGGGTCCTGTGAACTCCGGGTCCTGTGAACTCCGGTTCCTGTGAACTCCGGGTCCTGTGAACTCCGGTTCCTGTGAACTCCGGGTCCTGTGAACTCCGGCTCCTGTGAACTCCGGCTCCTGTGAACTCCGGTTCCTGTGAACTCCGGGTCCTGTGAACTCCGGTTCCTGTGTAGTTGCGTTACCAGGCAGCCTGCGGATAGTGTGGGAAGGACTGTAAAATGTAGCGAGTGAAAAAGGTGTGTGATTATCACGCGTGGAATACTATCATTCCTTCTTGGATTCTTTCCTTCTTGGATTCTTTCCTTCATGAATTATTCCCTTCTTGGATTCTTTCCTTCTTGGATTCTTTCCTTCTTGGATTCTTTCCTTCTTGGATTCTTTCCTTCATGAATTATTCCCTTCTTGGATTCTTTCCTTCATGAATTATTCCCTTCTTGGATTCTTTCATTCTTGGATTCTTTCATGCTTGGATTCTTTCCTTCTTGGTGGATGATCTTTGCTTGTGGCAGTTCTCGCATTTACAGCATTCTTACAACCCAGTTGAATGTCCTTACGCTGCACACAATGCAGTGGACACACAACGCAGTGGACACACAGCGCAGTGGACACACAGCGCAGTGGACACACAACGCAGTGGACACACAACGCAGTGGACACACAACGCAGTGGACACACAACGCAGTGGACACACAACGCAGTGGACACACAACGCAGTGGACACACAACGCAGTGGACACACAACGCAGTGGACACACAACGCAGTGGACACACAACGCAGTGGACACACAACGCAGTGGACACACAACGCAGTGGACACACAACGCAGTGGACACACAACGCAGTGGACACACAACGCAGTGGACACAACGCACACAGCAACTGTGAGGAATGAGACGGCGTTATTTTAGGCTGGGCGCTTGATAGTCTCAACGCGCTGAAGCGCCCCTCCCTCAAAAAAACACTACATACTGTAGGCATCTAACAGCGACCACGGCATCCCTGACCGCATTTGTATCCGGTGACGACCACACACCTTTGATCTGCCATACATTAATCATGCCGCCTCCTCCTCCTCCCCTTCTGGTCAGTGTTCGGTGACGAACCACACACGCCACTACTTCACGGTGACCTCACGGTGACCTCACGGTGACCTCACGGTGACCTCACGGTGACCTCACGGTGACCTCACGGTGACCTCACGGTGACCTCACGGTGACCTCACGGTGACCTCACGGCGACCTCACGGCGGCCTCACGGCGGCCTCACGGCGGCCTCACGGCGGCCTCACGGCGGCCTCACGGCGGCCTCACGGCGGCCTCACGGCGGCCTCACGGCGGCCTCACGGCGGCCTCACGGCGGCCTCACGGCGGCCTCACGGCGGCCTCACGGCGGCCTCACGGTGACCTCACAGTGACCTCACGGCGTCGGTTCTGCTACCCCTCTGCGTGGCGTCTAGTGCTCTCCATCACACACCTCTGACCTCACGGTGCCCACACCGCGTCACTTTACCGGCCCATCACTCTACCAGCTCACCAGTTCACCAGTTCACCAGTTCACCGGCTCACCAGTTCACCGGCTCACCAGTTCACCAGTTCACCAGCTCACCAGTTCACCAGCTCACCAGTTCACCAGCTCACCAGCTCACCAGTTCACCAGTTCACCGGCTCACCAGTTCACCAGCTCACCAGCTCACCAGCTCACCAGTTCACCAGTTCACCGGCTCACCAGTTCACCAGCTCACCGGCTCACCAGTTCACCAGTTCACCAGCTCACCAGTTCACCAGCTCACCAGCTCACCAGTTCACCAGCTCACCAGTCCACCAGCTCACCAGTTCACCAGTCTACCGGCTCACCAGTTCACCAGCTCACCAGCTCACCAGCTCACCAGTTCACCAGCTCACCGGCTCACCAGTTCACCAGTTCACCGGCTCACCAGTTCACCAGCTCACCAGCTCACCAGTTCACCAGCTCACCAGTCCACCAGCTCACCAGTTCACCAGCTCACCAGTTCACCAGTCTACCGGCTCACCAGTTCACCAGCTCACCAGCTCACCAGCTCACCAGTTCACCAGTTCACCAGCTCACCAGTTCACCAGCTCACCAGTTCACCAGTTCACCGGCTCACCGGCTCACCAGTTCACCAGTTCACCAGTTCACCAGTCTACCGGCTCACCAGTTCACCAGCTCACCAGTTCACCAGTTCACCGGCTCACCAGTTCACCAGTTCACCGGCTCACCAGTTCACCAGTTCACCGGCTCACCAGTTCACCAGTTCACCAGCTCACCAGTTCACCAGCTCACCAGCTCACCAGCTCACCAGCTCACCAGTTCACCAGCTCACCAGTCCACCAGCTCACCAGTTCACCAGTCTACCGGCTCACCAGTTCACCAGCTCACCAGTTCACCAGCTCACCAGCTCACCAGCTCACCAGCTCACCAGCTCACCAGTTCACCAGTTCACCGGCTCACCAGTTCACCAGCTCACCAGTTCACCAGCTCACCAGTTCACCAGCTCACCAGCTCACCAGTTCACCAGCTCACCAGCTCACCAGTTCACCAGCTCACCAGTCCACCAGCTCACCAGTCTACCGGCTCACCAGTTCACCAGCTCACCAGTTCACCAGCTCACCGGCTCACCAGTTCACCAGTCCACCAGTCGATCAGTTCATGAGGACCTCCATCTGCACCAGTCTGGCGTGTGTGTCGCCCGGCAGACGGTACGGCAGACTGCCAGCAAACGTGATCAGCAGACGAGCCGCCTGGCGCAGCTCCTCCGGCACCCTGCCCGCCTCCGCCCGCTGCGCCGCGTGCAGGAGTGTCATGGCAGCCAGCAACACGTCCGGGATACAGCGGCGGACCTGGGGCAGACGATGGCACAGGTGAGGGAATATAGAGACGAACCTGGCGGACAAACCGAGGCGAGAGGGGCATCCAACCTCCGATGGCAATACACACTTTTCACATTTCAATTCACTCGAGCCCGTCCCCTCTCTGAGCTCCCCCCCCCCGTATCAGCCACCACCCACCTCCTCCGCCTCCGTCCCTCACCTCTCTACCTCCCTCCATCCCTGCCCCGTCTCACCTCCTCCTGGAGCCTGGCGAACTCCACCAGCCTCAGCTCCAGCTCCGTCTGCTGCAGAGGGACCAGCCTCAGTCGCCGTAGCACCTCCAGCGCTCCGTCCGTCCGCCGCAGACGGTATAGGTCGAAGAACGACATCAGGTCCAACAGCAGGTACAGCGTGCCGGCCGACTGCGGGCACGTCGGAAGGGGTCAGCAAGGTCAAGGTCAAGCAAGGTCAGCGGCGGCGCAGTCAGCGGGTGATGGCATACAGTCAGGTCGTGGTGGTGGAGGAAGGCAGACCGGCGTCAGCAGTATTGTAGGGTTTGAAGGCGCCGCGGCAACTGTTGCGATTATAAAACAGCCGTGGAGGTAGCGGCAGGGATTTGAGTGGCGTTTAGTCAGCAATGACAGACGCAGAACAATTAGGGACGGCAAGCTACACACTGACATGACACAACGCCTAATTAACACGTAACGACAATACATCCGGACCTACTGGACTCCACTGCCATTAAAGCCACCAGTGACCGTTCCAAGTTCCCTGCAGTGTGCACACCTGTCAGCATTTGATCAGCTAACCCAACAGCCCCTTCGCTTCTCAGTTCTCACCAAGCCGACCACTGTCATCATAACGTCCTTCTAACGTGTCCTGAATAACATCGTTATACCGACGACACGTGTCGCGTATAACGCCACGTTATAACATCACATGTCGCGTATAACATCACGTTATACCGACGACACGTGTGTATAACATCACGTCATACCGACGACACATGTGTATAACATCACGTCATACCGACGACACATGTGTATAACATCACGTCATACCGACGACACATGTGTATAACATCACGTCATACCGACGACACATGTGTATAACATCACGTTATACCGACGACACATGTGTATAACATCACGTCATACCGACGACACATGTGTATAACATCACGTCATACCGACGACACATGTGTATAACATCACGTCATACCGACGACACATGTGTATAACATCACGTCATACCGACGACACATGCTGTATAACATCACGTCATACCGACGACACATGTGTATAACATCACGTCATACCGACGACACATGTGTATAACATCACGTCATACCGACGACACATACCGACGTGTATAACATCACGTCATACCGACGACACATGTGTATAACATCACCTCATACCATCACGAATGACCTTGTTATATCTGGCGTCACGAGGCCAAACGCCGCCGTTCAGCCTACCTCTGCCGCTCCGTTGTGTCCCCGCTCCTTGAACCTCTTGGCGATGGCGATGGCGACCGGTTGCAGCCGGTCTCGACGCACCGTGTCGGTGCTGGAGACCAGCTGACTCAGCAGGCGGTTCAACAGCTCCAGAACCTGCCACAGGGTATAACACAAGGTCAACACAGCGGCAGTGGTCAATGGTGGATAACGGCGACACAACTGATACACTAGTCATATACCGTCTTAACTGACGACAAGACTAGGACACAAGACGATTCGCGCCTGGTCCCAAGAGGAAGTATGGTGCTTGACCCATAACAACAACAAATATACTGTCAGGTGGCATGCCTTTCTCATGGTTTAGGTTTAGATTGGGTGAGCAGGGTGAGTTGGGTGAGCAGTGTGAGTTGGGTGAGCATGGTGAGCAGGGTGAGTTGGGTGAGCAGGGTGAGTTGGGTGAGCAGGGTGAGTTGGGTGAGCAGGGTGAGTTGGGTGAGCAGGGTGAGTTGGGTGAGCAGGGTGAGTTGGGTGAGCAGGGTGAGTTGGGTGAGCAGGGTGAGTTGGGTGAGCAGGGTGAGTTGGGTGAGCAGGGTGAGTTGGGTGAGCAGGGTGAGTTGGGTGAGCAGGGTGAGTTGGGTGAGCAGGGTGAGTTGGGTGAGCAGGGTGAGTTGGGTGAGCAGGGTGAGTTGGGTGAGCAGGGTGAGTTGGGTGAGCAGGGTGAGTTGGGTGAGCAGGGTGAGTTGGGTGAGCAGTGTGAGTTGGGTGAGCAGGGTGAGTTGGGTGATCAGGGTGAGCAGGGTGAGTTGGGTGAGGATGTTGAGTTGGGTGAGTTGGGTGAGCAGGGTGAGTTGGGTGTAGACAGGGTGAGTTGGGTGAGCAGGGTGAGTTGGGTGAGTTGGGTGAGCAGGGTGAGCAGGGTGAGTTGGGTGAGCAGGGTGAGTTGGGTGAGCAGGGTGAGTTGGGTGAGCAGGGTGAGTTGAGTGAGCAGGGTGATTTGGGTGAGCAGGGTGAGTTGGGTGAGTTGGATGAGCAGGGTGAGTTGGGTGAGTTGGGTGAGCAGGGTGAGTTGGGTGAGTTGGGTGAGTTGGGTGAGCAGGGTGAGTTGGGTGAGCAGGGTGAGTTGGGTGAGTTGGGTAAACATGGTGAGTTGGGTGAGTTGGGTGAGTTGGGTGAGCAGGGTGAGTTGGGTGAGCAGGGTGAGTTGGGTGAACAGGGTGAGTTAATGCGCAGGGTGAGTTGGGTGAGTTGGGTGATCAGGGTGAGTTGGGTGATCAGGGTGAGTTGGGTGATCAGGGTGAGTTGGGTGATCAGGGTGAGTTGGGTGATCAGGGTGAGTTGGGTGATCAGGGTGAGTTGGGTGATCAGGGTGAGTTGGGTGATCAGGGTGAGTTGGGTGATCAGGGTGAGTTGGGTGAGCAGGGCGAGCAGGGTGAGTTGGGTGAGCAGGGCGAGCAGGGTGAGTTGGGTGAGCAGGGTGAGTTGGGTGAGCAGGGTGAGTTGGGTGAGTTGGGTGAGCAGGGTGAGCATGGTGAGTTGGGTGAGTTGGGTGAGCAGGGTGAGTTGGGCAAGTTGGGTGAGCAGGGCGAGTTGGGTGAACAGGGTGAGTTGGGTGAGCAGGGTGAGCAGGGTGAGTTGGGTGAGCAGGGTGAGTTGGGCGAGTTGGGTGAGTTGGGTGAGCAGGGTGAGTTGGGTGAGCAGGGTGAGTTGGGTGAGTAGGGTGAGTTGGGTGAGTTGGGTGCGCAGGGTGAGTTGGGTGAGTTGGGTGAGCAGGGTGAGTTGAGTGAGCAGGGTGAGTTGGGTGAGTTGGGTGAGTTGGGTGAGTTGGGTGAGTTGGGTGAGTTGGGTGAGTTGGGTGAGTTGGGTGAGTTGGGTGAGTTGGGTGAGCAGGGTGAGTTGGGTGAGCAGGGTGAGTTGGGTGAGCAGGGTGAGCAGGGTGAGTTGGGTGAACAGGGTGAGTTGGGGGAGTTGGGTGAGCAGAGTGAGTTGGGTGATCAGGGTGAGTTGGGTGAGCAGGGTGAGTTGGGTGAGCAGGGTGAGTTGGGTGAGTTGGGTGAGCAGAGTGAGTTGGGTGAGCAGAGTGAGTTGGGTGAGTTGGGTGAGCAGGGTGAGTTGGGTGAGCAGTGAGTTGGGTGAGTTGGGTGAGCAGTGTGAGTTGGGTGAGCAGTGTGAGTTGGTGAGCATGGTGAGTTGGGTGAGCAGGGTGAGTTGGGTGAGTTGGGTGAGCAGGGTGAGTCGGGTAAGTTGGGTGATCAGTGTGAGTTGGGTGAGCAGGGTGAGTTGGGTGATCAGGGTGAGTTAGGTGGTCAGTGTGAGTTGGGTGAGCAGGGTGAGTTGGGTGAGCAGGGTGAGTTGGGTGAGCAGGGTGAGTTGGGTGAGTTGGGTGAGCAGGGTGAGCAGGGTGAGCAGGGTGAGCAGGGTGAGCAGGGTGAGCAGGGTGAGTTGGGTGAGCAGGGTGAGTTGGGTGAGCAGGGTGAGTTGGGTGAGCAGGCTGAGTTGGGTGAGCAGGGTGTAGACAGGGTCTGTTCAGTGCTCACTTCTTCATGAACTCTTCATGGGTTAGGACAGACTGACAGGATACTTTGTGGCCCAGTGCTGGTCAAGTCTGTTTTTGAACAAGTTGGCTAACTCAGCAGATACAACTTCTTGTGGGAGTCCATTCCACGGTGTGACGACTTTGTTTGCAAAGAACTTGAGTTTTGATAGGACTGGTGTGTTGACCTCCTCTTTTTCAGCTTCTTGCTGTGTCCTCTTGTTCTGTCGTACTTGTCTAATTCAAATAATTTATTGGGGTCCACGTTGGTTTTTCCTGTCAGGATCTTGTATGCTTCAATCAAGTCGCCCTTCAGGATTCTCTCCTCTATACTAGGTTGTCTGCCAGGTTGTTGGACCCCGTCCCCTGTAGCCCAGTGACAGTACCTTGTGGTGGTTTCTGCGAGGTTGTACCGCTGTACCCGGTCCCCTGTACCCGGTTTTCGTACCTTGCCGTGGTTGTCGGCCAGGTCGTACAGCTGTACAGCGTCCTCGAGCTGTCCGCGGTTCTCGCACTCCTCCGCCACCCGCTCGATCACCGGCCGCGGGTCAAAGTTGTCATACCTGACCCACAGAAAAGGGTCAGTGGAGGTCAGGTCAGGTCAGCAAAGGTCACCACAGAAAACCGCAGGTTAGCGCAGGCTAGTACATCAACTGTTCAACACAAACTTGCACATGGTATCATGCCTAGATTATAGCATGGCATAGTACGTCACCGCACGACTAACATAACAATTGCTCAACCCCCTTCAATTTTTTTTTTGTTGATAGAACACAATGGTTGTATCAAGTAAAACAATGTCATGCTCAATTGCTCCCCTCCCCTCTCCCTTTGAAACCATCTGTTTCACCCATTCGAACCACACGTCCAAATCCAATACCTTTCCAGGCCCTCCACTGGGAGTGTATTGGGGCTATTTGGAGATCAACATTCGCGTTCCATCCCCCAGCTCCACCATCCTCCCCACCCACCTGTCGAGTGTTTCATCCGCCGCCATCCTTCCCAGAAGCTGCTCATAACTCCCTGACTGCAGGCCCCCTCACTACCCACCTACCCACATCCCCTCTCCCCACCCACCTGTCGAGCGCCCCCGGCTGCCGTCTTCCATCCGCCGCCATCCTTCTCAGTAGCTGTTAATAACTCCCTGACTGCAGGCCCCTCACTACCCACCTACCCACATCCCCTCTCCCCACCCACCTGTCGAGCGCCCCCGGCTGCCGTCTTCCATCCGCCGCCATCCTTCTCAGTAGCTGTTAATAACTCCCTGACTGCAGGCCCCTCACTACCCACCTACCCACATCCCCTCTCCCCACCCACCTGTCGAGCGCCCCCGGCTGCCGTCTTCCATCCGCCGCCATCCTTCTTAGTAGCTGTTCATAACTCCCTGGCTGCAGGCCCCCTCACCACCCACCTACCCAATACCTGCCCACATCCCCTCTCCCCACCCACCTGTCGAGCGCCCCCGGCTGCCGTCTTCCACTCGCCGCCATCCTTCTCAGTAGCTGTTCATAACTCCCTGACTGCAGGCCCCCTCACTACCCACCTACCCACCTACCCACCTACCCACATCCCCTCTCCCCACCCACCTGTCGAGCGCCCCCGGCTGCCGTCTTCCATCCGCATCCATCCTTCCCAGTAGCTGTTCATAACTGCCCGACTGCAGCACCAGCTCGGCGGTGGCGGCGGCGAACAGGTCCTCGCCTCCATCGAGGCGAGGCAGCCGCCGCAGCAGGAACAGGTAGTGCAGCGCCGCCTCGGGCTCGGCCGCCTCGAACCGCCGCGTGTAGAGCAGCACGAGGCGAGCCAGGTTCAGCCGGCGGCCCGGTCCGTCCGGCTCGCTCGAGACTGGAGAGGGGGGGGGGGGGGGCGGATAAACATTTAAAGGCAAAAAGCTGAAAGGGAGAAACTGTAACTTGCATCAAACCAAAGTACCAAAGTACAGCCATTAATGACATTTCGAGGGCGATTTGGCGATTTGTTTGTTCCTTATGGATCACATTTTGATCCGTAAGGAACAAGCAAGTAGCAAACTGCAAATTGTATACATTGCCAATTCTATGGATATTCATGGATATTCGACAACAGATATTCACAACCATGGATATACATAATGATATTCATAATAGCGGCGGCATTACTAGTCATATTCGTAGGCATATGGTTCTCTTATAAAACAAACACACACAATCACCAATGCAGACAGAAGTTCACCAAAAATCGCGCAGACCTTTTCACCTCCGTTCTCTGGGCCCCTTCCCCTAAAGTGACACCTCTTCCACTCACAAGCGGGCTTCCCTTCCCACATCTTACCTCCCCCACTTCCGCAGCGGGCTCCCCTAATCTCCAGTCCCCTTGAGCCGCCTGCTCCTTCTCAAGCCTTCTACCCATAAGGGGCTCCCCTTCCCGCGTCTACAACGTCTCGACTCACGGAGCGGGGCCTGCCTTCCTGCGTCTACGTCTCGACTCACGGAGCAGGGCCTGCTTTCCTGCGTCTACGTCTCGACTCACGGAGCGGGGCCTGCCTTCCTGCGTCTACAACGTCTCGACTCACGGAGCGGGGCCTGCGGTGACCGTGAGAGTAGCATCAGACTGAGTTCGTGCAGAGCCAGCGCGATGTGAACGGCGTGCGGACGCAGCTTCTCCACCCTAGCCAGGAACTCGACGGCCGCCTCCAGCTGGCCCGTCAGCAGCAGCACGCGGAAGTACAGCGCAGGCTGGTTATACGCGTCAAAGTGGCCCTCGCCTGCAGGGGGAGGAGGGTTAACTGGAGTCATGTTATGCGGACTGGAGCGTCGGTCTATACGCTCTATACTCAGGGAGGTGGTGGTGGTGGTGGCGGCTGCCGGGGGAGGAGGGTTAACTGGAGTCATGTTGTGCGGACTGGAGCGTCGGTCTATACGCTCTATATACAGGAAGGTGGTGGTGGCGGCGGCGGCTGCCGGGGGAGGAGGGTTAACTGGAGTCATGTTATGCGGACTGGAGCGTCGGTCTATACGCTCTATACTCAGGGAGGTGGTGGTGGTGGTGGCGGCTGCAGGGGGAGGAGGGTTAACTGGAGTCATGTTATGCGGACTGGAGCGTCGGTCTATACGCTCTATACTCAGGGAGGTGGTGGTGGTGGTGGCGGCTGCCGGGGGAGGAGGGTTAACTGGAGTCATGTTATGCGGACTGGAGCGTCAGTCTATACGCTCTATACTCAGGGAGGTGGTGGTGGTGGTGGCGGCTGCCGGGGGAGGAGGGTTAACTGGAGTCATGTTATGCGGACTGGAGCGTCGGTCTATACGCTCTATACTCAGGGAGGTGGTGGTGGTGGTGGCGGCTGCCGGGGGAGGAGGGTTAACTGGAGTCATGTTATGCGGACTGGAGCGTCGGTCTATACGCTCTATACTCAGGGAGGTGGTGGTGGTGGTGGCGGCTGCCGGGGGAGGAGGGTTAACTGGAGTCATGTTATGCGGACTGGAGCGTCAGTCTATACGCTCTATACACAGGGAGGTGGTGGTGGTGGTGGTGGTGGTGGTGGTGGTGGTGGTGGTGGTGGTGGTGGTGGTGGTGGTGGTGGTGGTGGTGGTGGCGGCTGCCGGGGGAGGAGGGTTAACTGGAGTCATGTTGTGCGGACTGGAGCGTCGGTCTATACGCTCTATATACAGGAAGGTGGTGGCGGCGGCTGCCGGCAGAAACAGAACGGCTTATTTCAAAAGCACCGTGATCGTGTTTAAACGATACCGTACTTCTCCAGCAGGATGTCATTTAATACGTACAGCTGTGTTAGCATATTCAATACGTACCGTACTTCTCCAGTAGCATGATCTGCAGTCGGCTGAGCGCCGCCCGCTGCTGATCGCCGCCGGCCAGCGCGCTGAGACCGCTCAGTTTGAGCCAGAGGAAGTCATCGGTGGAGGAGAGATGGTCCGAGGCTGGCTCGACAGACTCCTCCGTCAGATCGGCCGCCCCCAGCGCCGAGCACACCGCCCTGACGGCACAAACACAAGGGGGGGGGGGGGTGACTACGGACATGTCCCAGAAGGATGGCCACCGGTGGAACTTCTAAAGTGTGAGTCTATAGGAGCAGCTAGTCACTGGCGGATCCAGCTTCTGTGTGTGTATGTGGGGGGGGGGGGGGGGATCTTTTTGTGGCAAAAAAGTACCCCCATTTTGCCCTCCGCGGATTTGTCTCCGCGGACCTTATTTTGGTATTCGAGCTTAAGAAATTCACTTTTCAAAATCACCAAAATTTATTTTGTGGAAATTTTTCACAAAAAAAAATAAATATATATATCTTTGCGGGGTGCAACCCCCTCCCCCCCCCCATTTTTTTCTCTCGTAAATCCGAGATAGCCATTTTCAAGAGAATGTCATTTCCTTTCGTTTGACGTTTTTTATTTGCAATTTGCTTCAAAACTTAATTTTCTAAGATTTTTCGAACATGTATCGTTTTTCCACCAAAAATGGTATTCCACCAAAAATGGTATGAATGGATCAATTCTACGTCATTAAAACGTCACTATCTCCCAAAATAATCAATTGCATTGAAATTTGGTGAGAAGACGTATAATTGATTCAGCATAAGGTACTGAAAGTTTAACGTTGATATCTACCATAGTTTTCTAGTTATGGAAAAAAACGGGAGGTGGCAGATTCTGCCTGCCCCTGCCCCCCCCCCCCCCCCCCCGCGGGTCGCCGGTTTTAAGTGTCACCGCCACCGGGGCTGCTTGAATTGCATCAGGTGCGCTATTTTGTCTATCATTGAAAGAAGGGGATACATAAAAAACTTCAAATTCAATCACTCGAGAGAAAAAAACTTCCGTTTTCATGAAGTTTTCTCCTAAGATCATTGTGTTTCGCGTTCAGTGCAGGGAACGCGCAAGAGGGAGGGGGCACTTGTACTGAATGCCCCCCCCCCCCCCCGATTCCTGTGGGAGGGTTTGCCCCTGATGCTCCTCCCCTCCCCTCCCTCCCTCCCTCCCTCCCTCCCTCCCTCCCTCCCTCCCTCCCTGGTTCTTCTTTCCAGTCTGGGTCTGTGACGTCATGTGTTTTGCTGGGATAGCGAGTAAGAACACTGCTGGTTCTTCTTTCCAGTCTGGGTCTGTGACGTCATGTGTGTCGCTGGGATAGCGAGTGAGAACACTGCTGGTTCTTCTTTCCAGTCTGGGTCTGTGACGTCATGTGTGAAGGATAGCGAGTGAGAACACTGCTGGTTCTTCTTTCCAGTCTGGGTCTGTGACGTCATGTGTCGCTGGGGTAGCGAGTGAGAACACTGCTGGTTCTTCTTTCCAGTCTGGGTCTGTGACGTCATGTGTGTCGCTGGGATAGCGAGTGAGAACACTGCTGGTGCTTCTTTCCAGTCTGGGTCTGTGACGTCATGTGTGTCGCTGGGGTAGCGAGTGAGAACACTGCTGGTTCTTCTTTCCAGTCTGGGTCTGTGACGTCATGTGTGTCGGTGGGATAGCGAGTGAGAACACTGCTGGTTATCTGTCCTTGCAATCTGTCGGAGAAAAAAAAACATATATACTACTCACCAAACTTACCTGATTCCACAAAGCTGCAAGCCGCAGGAAATGGAGAAATAAGTGTAAAAAATAACACAAAAAACATCCAAACTGTGCAAGCCGAGCACAAACAAAACGAGTTCCCGAACAAAACGAACACTACTCATCTCAAACAAACCAAACTGAGCGACAGGAGAACGCATCTACAGGGCAACAACGACGAAAGGTTAACATCACAATCAGGGCGATGGGTGGCACTGTCTCATGCTCGTTATTGCAAGATGTGTCTCACATGACCCCGGCTGTTTGGCAAAATGATCACAGCGCAAAAATCATTGACACAATGAAACAAAGACAACTATCATGCGACACCATAGTCCAGTCATGGTCCCAAGCCGGTAAATCCACAGCAAGCAGCATAAGTGGAAACAAAATTAACCAAACTTGTCAAACACTAACAAAAACTCTTAAATATAACGCCATACTGTGTGCACTGTGTATACTGGTGTGCTAACCCTCGCCAACGGGAGCTTTTCTCACCTTCGCCCTACGGGGGGGGGGGGGGGGGGGAGGCTGACAGCCCCCCCCCCTGTTAACTTCCAAACCAAGCAACTTAGAGCAATGCGGTAAGAACCAGCATGTTGCCTGTCATGAGAGGAATCTAACAGTATGCGATTTTTTAGGTTTCAGGTCAACGGGTGACCTTCCAGGTCAAGTGAATGGCCTCGGATTTACCACGTCCAGAACAGCGATTTTGCTCTTCAGAAAACCTCAAAATTTGAAATTGATAAATGTAAATAAAAAGGAATGTTCCTAGACCAGTTTTGGCTCAGAAATACAAAAAAGTAATTATTTGTTCGTATCTTGTCCAAAAATGTCAAAAAAAGTTATTAAAAAAATGACGTCATCAGTTTTTACACTTAGTAGGAAGCCATCACTCAGTCAATAATGGAGATATTGCTTTGAAATTTGGTATGAGTATTGTCCATACTCAGTTCTCTCACATATATTCCTGCTTTTCTAATATCTTTGAAAATGTTGATTTTGTGGGGATTTTTTTTAATAAGTTTTTTGAATTTTAGGGGTCAAAAACCCAAGATTTTGAAAATCCGAGATGGCCATTTTAAAGAAAATTCCATTTTGTATCTTTGGTTAATTGTGTTTGCAATTTTCTTTAAAACTCTGTTTTCTACGATTTTTCTAATATTTCTCATTTTGTTACCAACATGACGTCATCAAAACATGATTATCTCCCAAACTACTTAACCAATTTTAATTGAATTTTAACAGCCTACGTATAATTGTGGTCAACTCAGCTATCAAAAATTTCAGCTAGATGCATTGCATGTGTAAAAAGCTATTCAAGAAAAACCTCAGGGGGGGGGGGGGGGGGCCTGTCAGCCCCCCCCCCCCCCGTAGGGCGAGGGTTAAGTATAGTCATACCGTGTGTACTGGTCGTTGACCCCGCTGGTCCTGCTGTACTGCAGCTGCCGGAGGTCAGCCAGCGAATCAGCCCGCAGTCGGCCGTCCTGACTGGCCGCTACCTGAGCCAGGATCCTGGCCACGTCAGCCAGGGCAGGGCTGCGGGACACGTCAGTCATACGTCAGACTCACGTCACGACACGTCAGTACTGACTGGCCGCTACCTGAGCCAGGATCCTAGCCACGTCAGCCAGGGCAGGGCTGCGGGACACGTCAGTCATACGTCAGTTTGTTTGTTTGTTGGGGCTTAAGGGCGCGACGACTGCATGGTCAATTTGCGCCCTAGTCATACGTCAGACTCACGTCACGACACGTCAGTACTGACTGGCCGCTACCTGAGCCAGGATCCTGGCCACGTCAGCCAGGGCAGGGCTACGGGACACGTCAGTCATACGTCACACTCACGTCACGACACGTCAGTACTGACTGGCCGCTACCTGAGCCAGGATCCTGGCCACGTCAGCCAAGGCAGGGCTGCGGGACACGTCAGTCATACGTCACACTCACGTCACGACACGTCAGTACTGACTGCCGGCCACCTGCGGCGTCATGATATTCCCAAGACTCCAAATTGCGTCTACCACACGTTTCTAAAAGCCGTATTTACTGACGTGGAAGACTTCCGACAAGCGTCTGTACATTCTGCAATCGTACAGCTGTAACTCTCGCCTCCCACTTCTTACGTCTCACCCAGCCTTCTGACCGGCCTGGAAGACCTCAACAAGTGTCTGTTTTAGTGCCTATACCTGCAGTAAACCCGCCCCACATCATTCACCAGGTCTGCTGGAAATAAGTCTCTGTGTGTGTGTGTGTGTGTGTGTCTGTACCTGCACCCCCCCCCCCCCCCCCACACACACACACACACACACACACACACACACACACACACACACACACACACACACACACACACACACACACACACACACACACACACACACACACACACACACACACACACACACACACACACACACACACACACACACACACACACACACACACACACACACACACACACACACACACACACACACACACACACACACACACACACACACACACACACACACACACACACACACACACACACACACACACACACACACACACACACACACACACACACACACACACACACACACACACACACACACACACACACACACACACACACACACACACACACACACACACACACACACACACACACACACACACACACACACACACACACACACACACACACACACACACACACACACACACACACACACACACACACACACACACACACACACACACACACACACACACACACACACACACACACACACACACACACACACACACACACACACACACACACACACACACACACACACACACACACACACACACACACACACACACACACACACACACACACACACACACACACACACACACACACACACACACACACACACACACACACACACACACACACACACACACACACACACACACACACACACACACACACACACACACACACACACACACACACACACACACACACACACACACACACACACACACACACACACACACACACACACACACACACACACACACACACACACACACACACGCACACACACGCACACAGTACTATTATCTCGGCCTGATGCGCGGCCTCCGTTTCTGCCCCTGTACCCGTCACACCTTCCCCTCACACCAATTACCCCGGCCTGCTGAGCCGCCAGTCTCCAGGCCTACTTAAAACAAGTGTCCGTTTGTATATGTAAAAGTGCGTTACCCGGCCAGCTGGGCGGCGTGTCTGGCGGCTGCCGGATCGCCACAGCGCAGACAGTGGTAGATGACCGCCCACACGGGCAGGCCGTGCAGCAGGGGGTCATCCGGTGCTGCCATCGGCGGGCGCACCGCCAGGTACGACTGTACCAGCTGCAGGGTACCAGGCTCGCCGCCCAAACCGGCCACGGAGAGGTGACTGTACACCAGCCGCTGCAGCCGGGACACGTAGCTGGGAAGACACGGGCACGGGAGGTCAGACACAGGCACGGGAGGTCAGACGGGGCACGTAGCTGGGGAGACACGGGCACGGGAGGTCAGACACGGGTACGGGAGGTCAGACACGGGCACGGGAGGTCAGACGGGACACGTAGCTGGGGAGACACGGACACGGGAGGTCAGACGAGACACGTAGCTGGGGAGACACGGGCACG
The DNA here is from genome assembly GCA_036785665.1 of Chirona hameri. Lineage (NCBI taxonomy): Eukaryota > Metazoa > Arthropoda > Thecostraca > Balanomorpha > Balanidae > Chirona > Chirona hameri. Next base: position 55,374 of record JAXIVJ010002877.1, read on the forward strand.
GGAGGTCAGACACAGGCACGGGAGGTCAGACGGGGCACGTAGCTGGGGAGACACGGGCACGGGAGGTCAGACACAGGCACGGGAGGTCAGACGAGACACGTAGCTGGGGAGACACGGGGACGGGAGGTCAGACGGGACACGTAGCTGGGGAGACACGGGCACGGGAGGTCAGACGGGACACGTAGCTGGGGAGACACGGGCACGGGAGGTCAGACGAGACACGTAGCTGGGGAGACACGGGCACGGGAGGTCAGACGGGACACGTAGCTGGGGAGACACGGGCACGGGAGGTCAGACGAGACACTTAGCTGGGGAGACACGGGCACGGGAGATCAGACACAGGCACGGGAGGTCAGACGGGGCACGTAGCTGGGGAGACACGGGCACGGGAGGTCAGCCACAGGCACGGGAGGTCAGACGGGGCACGTAGCTGGGGAGACACGGGCACGGGAGGTCAGACACAGGCACGGGAGGTCAGACACAGGCACGGGAGGTCAGACGGGACACGTAGCTGGGGAGACACGGGCACGGGAGGTCAGACGGGGGCACGTAGCTGGGGAGACACGGGCACGGGAGGTCAGATGGGGGCACGCAGCTGGGGAGACACGGGCACGGGAGGTTAGACGAGACACGTAGCTGGGGAGACACGGGCACGGGAGGTCAGACGGGACACGTAGCTGGGGAGACACGGGCACGGGAGGTCAGACGGGGGCACGTAGCTGGGGAGACACGGGCACGGGAGGTCAGACGGGGGCACGTAGCTGGGGAGACACGGGCACGGGAGGTCAGACGAGACACGTAGCTGGGGAGACACGGGCACGGGAGGTTAGACGAGACACGTAGCTGGGGAGACACGGGCACGGGAGGTCAGATGGGGGCACGCAGCTGGGGAGACACGGCCACGGGAGGTCAGACGGGACACAGCTGGAACAGAGACGGGCACGAGAGGTCAGACGGGACTAACTGAGACAGACACGGGCACGGGAGGTCAGACGGGACTAACTGGGACAGACACGTGCACGGGAGGTCAGACGGCACTAACTGGGACAGACACGTGCACGGGAGGTCAGACGGGACTAACTGGGACAGACACGGGCACGGGAGGTCAGACGGGACTAACTGGGACAGACACGGGCACGGGAGGTCAGACGGGACTAACTGGGACATACACGTGCACGGGAGGTCAGACGGGACTAACTGGGACAGACACGGGCACGGGAGGTCAGACGGGACTAACTGGGACAGACACGGGCACGGGAGGTCAGACGGGACTAACTGGGACAGACACGTGCACGGGAGGTCAGACGGAACTAACTGGGACAGACACGTGCACGGGAGGTCAGACGGGACTAACTGGGACAGACACGGGCACGGGAGGCCAGACGGGACTAACTGGGACAGACACGGGCACAGGTCAGACGGGAGGTCAGACACAGGTACGGGAGTTCAGACGGCAACAGTCAGTCGGCTCGGCTCTCGGCTCGGTCCGGCTCTGGCTCCGGCTCTGGCTCTCGGCTCTCGGCTCAGCCTGACCCGGCTGATCATACTCTGGTTCAGTAGCCCGTCCTCTTACCTGGCCTCGAGGAAGCGTTTCGCATGTCTGATCATCGCCGACTCGACAGCGTCGGAGAAGCGACCGACCTCCGAGCGAACCTCCACCTGAGTGACACAGCGGACCGCGTCCCACAGCTCCACCGCCACCTATCGGACAAAACAGACAACTCAACACAGCGGACCGCGGACCGCGTCCCACAGCTCCACCGCCACCTACCGGACAAAACAGACAACTCAACACAGCGGACCGCGTCCCACAGCTCCACCGCCACCTACCGGACAAAACAGACAACTCAACACAGCGGACCGCGTCCCACAGCTCCACCGCCACCTACCGGACAAAACAGACAACCCATCACAGCGGACCGCGGACCGCGTCCCTCAGCTCCACCGCCACCTACCGGACAAAACAGACAAATCAACACAGCGGACCCGGACCGCGTCCCACAGCTCCACCGCCACCTACCGGACAAAACAGAACTCGAAACAGCGGACCGCGTCCCACAGCTCCACCGCCACCTACCGGACAAAACAGACAACCCATCACAGCGGACCGCGGACCGCGTCCCTCAGCTCCACCGCCACCTACCGGACAAAACAGACAACCCATCACAGCGGACCGCGGACCGCGTCCCTCAGCTCCACCGCCACCTACCGGACAAAACAGACAACCCATCACAGCGGACCGCGTCCCACAGCTCCACCGCCACCTACCAGACAAAACAGACAACTCGACACAGCGGACCCGGACCGCGTCCCACAGCTCCACCGCCGCCTACCGGACAAAACAGACAGCTCAACACAGCGGACCGCGTCCCACAGCTCCACCGCCACCTACCGGACAAAACAGACAACCCATCACAGCGGACCGCGGACCGCGTCCCTCAGCTCCACCGCCACCTACCGGACAAAACAGACAACTCAACACAGCGGACCGCGGACCGCGTCTCTCAGCTCCACCGCCACCTACCGGACAAAACAGACAAATCAACACAGCGGACCGCGGACCGCGTCCCTCAGCTCCACCGCCACCTACCGGACAAAACAGACAACTCAACACAGCGGACCGCGTCCCTCAGCTCCACCGCCACCTACCGGACAAAACAGACAACCCATCACAGCGGACCGCGTCCCACAGCTCCACCGCCACCTACCGGACAAAACAGACAACTCGACACAGCGGACCGCGTCCCACAGCTCCACCGCCACCTACCGGACAAAACAGACAACTCGACACAGCGGACCGCGTCCCACAGCTCCACCGCCACCTACCGGACAAAACAGACAAATCAACACAGCGGACCCGGACCGCGTCCCTCAGCTCCACCGCCACCTACCGGACAAAACAGACAACCCATCACAGCGGACCGCGTCCCACAGCTCCACCGCCACCTACCGGACAAAACAGACAAATCAACACAGCGGACCGCGTCCCTCAGCTCCACCGCCACCTACCGGACAAAACAGACAAATCAACACAGCGGACCGCGGACCGCGTCCCTCAGCTCCACCGCCACCTACCGGACAAAACAGACAGCTCAACACAGCGGACCGCGTCCCACAGCTCCACCGCCACCTACCGGACAAAACAGACAACTCGACACAGCGGACCGCGGACCGCGTCCCTCAGCTCCACCGCCACCTACCGGACAAAACAGACAAATCAACACAGCGGACCGCGTCCCACAGCTCCACCGCCACCTACCGGACAAAACAGACAACTCGACACAGCGGACCGCGTCCCACAGCTCCACCGCCACCTACCGGATAAAACAGACAACTCGACACAGCGGACCGCGTCCCACAGCTCCACCGCCACCTACCGGACAAAACAGACAAATCAACACAGCGGACCGCGTCCCTCAGCTCCACCGCCACCTACCGGACAAAACAGACAACTCAACACAGCGGACCGCGTCCCTCAGCTCCACCGCCACCTACCGGACAAAACAGACAACTCAGATCCTGTGTTACCAACAATGCCAACAGTACCAGTCATTTATAAAAACGTCTCCCAGTAATACAGCCATCACATAACGGTATAAATAACAATTAGCAATGTCAAACTCACACCTAGACATGACAAATTATGCTTGGTGAAGCAATATTTCCTATTTTAATTCAGAACCTAGTCAAATGAGTGGCTCAAAACGCACGCTACACTCATTTTCAACCCACTAACGAACACTCCGGACTTCAAAATATCGCCAAACAGTGCACAAACATGACGTCATCATGGTAACCACATTGTAAAAATCTATCACAAATTGGTGGCAGCGGTGGTGAAGAAAAAATCCCACGCCGGGATTCGAACCCGCCACTCACGTCGTCTCCCAGTTTAGCCATCAGGTCGCGGCAGATGGTGACTAGATCGGGCCGCTGTCCGGCGGTGCTCAGCTGCTCGATGTACTTGCCGATGGTCTCAACGTAGGCCTTCTCCTGGGCGGAGAGGGAGCTGCGCGCGCCGGCCGTGCCGCTGGCAGAGCTCACCGACAGCTGGAGCACAGGATGGCGAGGGTCAGATCACATACAGAGGGCTGGCTGTGATTGAGGGGCGGTAGTCAGGCTTGTCTGGCAGAAAAGAGCATTTATCATGTTTGATTACCAGGTACCGGGTGTGATTATTGAGGGGGCGGTAGTCAGACTTGTCTGGCAGAAAGGAGCATTTATCATGTTTGATTACCGGGTACCGGGTGTGATTATTGAGGGGGCGGTAGTCAGACTTGTCTGGCAGAAAGGAGCATTTATCATGTTTGATTACCGGGTACCGGGTGTGATTATTGAGGGGGCGGTAGTCAGACTTGTCTGGCAGAAAGGAGCATTTATCATGTTTGATTACCAGGTACCGGGTGTGATTATTGAGGGGGCGGTAGTCAGACTTGTCTGGCAGAAAGGAGCATTTATCAAGATTGATTACCAGGTACCGGGTGTGATTATTGAGGGGGCGGTAGTCAGGCTTGTCTGGCAGAAAGGAGCATTTATCAAGATTGATTACCAGGTACCGGGTGTGATTATTGAGGGGGCGGTAGTCAGACTTGTCTGGCAGAAAGGAGCATTTATCATGTTTGATTACCGGGTACCGGGTGTGATTACCGGGTATGTTTGAATACCGGGGGGCCTTTAGGGCACGACTGCTGCGGCCATTTTGTGCACATATTAACCGAATCGCGTGCTTCGCAGAACTGTACACTCAGGGTGTCATAAATGATGTAACATTTTCAGCAAGACAGGGCTTAGTCTTGATCGACACATCGAGACTATGTGATTAATGAGCATCAACAGTCGTAACATGAGCACCATAGCCAAAGTTCGGCTCCTCCCCAGCTATACATTGACGCCACTCTCTCTCTACTTCGGGCTGGACGGTGACGTCATAGTCTCACTTCGGCCTGGATGGTGACGTCATAGTCTCACCTAAGGCTGGAGGTGACGTCATATTTTCGCATCATGTTGGATGGTGACGTCATCGGCTCACATTAGGCTGGATGTGACGTCATAGTCTCACCTCGGGCTGGATGGTGATGTCATAGGCTCACATTAGGCTGGATGTGACGTCATAGTCTCACATTAAGCTGGACGGTGACGTCATAGTCTCACATCAGGCTGGATGTGACGTCATATTCTCACATCAGGCTGGATGATGACGTCATAGTCTCACCTCGGGCTGGATGGTGACGTCCAGCAGGTCGTGACCGGAGGGCGCCAGAGTGCTGAGTAGGCGGTGTTTCTCGAGCTCCCAGCACGACTGGAACGCCTCGTAATGCGCTCGGTCCACCGTCTCAAACGTCTGCCAGGACGACGGGTCAGACACGAGACAGCGTTAGAGAAGGGTACAGTGTCAGAGAAGAGTACAGCGTCAGAGAAGAGTGCAGGCGTCAGAGAAGAGTACAGCGTCAGAGAAGAGTACAGCGTCAGAGAAGAGACAGCGTCAGAGAAGAGACAGCGTCAGAGAAGAGTACAGCGTCAGAGAAGAGTACAGCGTCAGAGAAGAGTACAGCGTCAGACACGAGACAGCGTCAGAGAAGAGGCAGCGTCAGAGAAGAGTACAGCGTCAGAGAAGAGTACAGCGTCAGAGAAGAGTACAGCGTCAGAGAAGGGTACAGTGTCAGAGAAGAGTACAGCGTCAGAGAAGAGTGCAGGCGTCAGAGAAGAGTACAGCGTCAGAGAAGAGTACAGCGTCAGAGAAGAGACAGCGTCAGAGAAGAGACAGCGTCAGAGAAGAGTACAGCGTCAGAGAAGAGTACAGCGTCAGAGAAGAGTACAGCGTCAGAGAAGAGTACAGCGTCAGACACGAGACAGCGTCAGAGAAGAGACAGCGTCAGAGAAGAGTACAGCGTCAGAGAAGAGTACAGCGTCAGAGAAGAGTACAGCGTCAGAGAAGAGTACAGCGTCAGAGAAGAGTACAGCGTCAGAGAAGAGTACAGCGTCAGAGAAGAGTACAGCGTCAGAGAAGAGACAGCGTCAGAGAAGAGACAGCGTCAGAGAAGAGACAGCGTCAGAGAAGAGTACAGTGTAAGAGAAGAGTGCAGCGTCAGAGAAGAGTGCAGCGTCAGAGAAGAGTACAGCGTCAGAGAAGAGTACAGCTTCAGAGAAGAGTACAGCTTCAGACACGAGACCGCGTCAGAGAAGAGTACAGCGTCAGAGAAGAGTACAGCGTCAGAGAAGAGTACAGCGTCAGAGAAGAGTACAGCGTCAGAGAAGAGTACAGCGTCAGAGAAGAGTACAGCGTCAGAGAAGAGTACAGCGTCAGAGAAGAGTACAGCGTCAGAGAAGAGACAGCGTCAGAGAAGAGTACAGCGTCAGAGAAGAGACAGCGTCAGAGAAGAGTACAGCGTCAGAGAAGAGTACAGCGTCAGAGAAGAGTACAGCGTCAGAGAAGAGACAGCGTCAGAGACACGAGACAGCGTCAGAGAAGAGTACAGCGTCAGAGAAGAGTACAGCGTCAGAGAAGAGACAGCGTCAGAGAAGAGTACAGCGTCAGAGAAGAGACAGCGTCAGACACGAGACAGCGTCAGAGAAGAGTACAGCGTCAGAGAAGAGTACAGCGTCAGAGAAGAGTACAGCGTCAGAGAAGAATACAGAGTCAGAGAAGAGTACAGCGTCAGAGAAGAGTACAGCGTCAGAGAAGAGTACAGCGTCAGAGAAGAGTACAGCGTCAGAGAAGAGTACAGCGTCAGAGAAGAGTACAGCGTCAGAGAAGAGTACAGCGTCAGAGAAGAGTACAGCGTCAGAGAAGAGTACAGCGTCAGAGAAGAGTACAGCGTCAGAGAAGAGTACAGCGTCAGAGAAGAGTACAGCGTCAGAGAAGAGACAGCGTCAGAGAAGAGACAGCGTCAGAGAAGAGTACAGCGTCAGAGAAGAGACAGCGTCAGAGAAGAGACAGCGTCAGAGAAGAGTACAGCGTCAGAGTAGAGACAGCGTCAGAGAAGAGTACAGCGTCAGAGAAGAGACAGCGTCAGAGAAGAGTACAGCGACAGAGAAGAGACAGCATCAGAGAAGAGACAGCATCAGAGAAGAGTACAGCGTCAGAGAAGAGTACAGCGTCAGAGAAGAGTACAGCGTCAGAGAAGAGACAGCGTCAGAGAAGAGTACAGCGACAGAGAAGAGTACAGCGTCAGAGAAGAGACAGCGACAGAGAAGAGACAGCATCAGAGAAGAGTACAGCGTCAGACACGAGACAGCGTCAGAGAAGAGACAGCGTCAGAGAAGAGACAGCGTCAGAGAAGAGTACAGCGTCAGAGAAGAGACAGCGTCAGAGAAGAGTACAGCTTCAGACACGAGACAGCGTCAGAGAAGAGTACAGCTTCAGACACGAGACAGCGTCAGAGAAGAGTACAGTGTCAGAGAAGAGTACAGCGTCAGAGAAGAGACAGCGTCAGAGAAGAGTACAGCGTCAGAGAAGAGTACAGCGTCAGAGAAGACAGTGTCAGAGAAGAGTACAGACAACGGCAGACACAAGTAAACCGTCCAGAAATAGTACAGGTACACTACAGCGTCAGGGTACCGGTGCAGGAGGTACACCTTTTCGAATATTCCGACACATCAGAGACAAGTAAGAACACATGTCGTGTGTCTGACTGGAGACAGCGGGTGCAATGCAAAGGGGAACGACAATCATGTTAAACACTTGAACTAAGCACTTTATCGTTACATTAATCGTTAATGTCCAACAAAGCCAACGTTGCTAAGTATCCCGTTAAACTATTCAGTATCACTCTAGCGACCAGGAAATTAAAAACCACCTTCACCGGGATTCGAACCCACCCTCCTTCCGCGCCGACGGCACCCACCCCACGCGTCTACACCTGACCGACCTCTTTGCGCGACTGCTCGATGACGGTGAGCACAGCGTTCTCGCGCTCATTTCGCAGGAAGCCGGCGATGTCTGTGTCGTGTACCGGCTCGAGCGGCTGGAAGGTTTTCGAAGCGTCCAGAGCCTCGAGACGCTGCGACAACGCCGGCAGGTCCACACCCTTGGAGCCGAGCAGGATCGAACTGCGGAGGTGGTGATGGTGCTGGTGATGATCGTTTGAGTTCGAAGTTTGAAGTTTGAGTTTGAAGATATCGCAACTGCATGGTTATATGGCGAGGAAAAGTGACAGGCCGGCCGGTCGGTCTCAGTGCAGAAGGAAAGGAAAAGTGATGATGATGATTTGAAGAGATGATGAGTGCGCCGCAACTGTGAGATGGTGACATGCAATGCGCGTTACACGAAGCCACACGGACCAGCTAGATTTTACGCGTCGCTCATCGATGAAGGAAAACACATCTTCACTCGAGCACCTTCTCATACCCAGCTGGCAAAAGAATCGTCTCGAAATCCCTACAAAAGCCAAGCGCTGATTCAGTGGGAACTCAAACAATAAAACAAAGAGTAGCTGCGGCCGGTCTATGACGACACCCAAAGCGGTCTTCATCGGGGGTTCACGAATTTGCCCTACAAATGAAATCCCCAACAAACCACTGCTCTGACTGCTGCAGCCACTCACGCCTTGACGTCCTGAGCGCCGGTCTGTGCGGTCCGCGCCCACAGCTGCTCCCCGGCCTGCAGCAGCTGTTTGAGGTTCCTCTGGACGCGCGGCAGCGGCGCGGCCGTGTCCATGTCGGTGGTGAGCCGGCTGGCCTGCTGCACCAGCTCCGAGAACCCGCCCTCCGACATCTGGAGAGAGCAGAGAGAGAGAGAGCAGAGTCAGCACAGTCAGTACAGCCAGCCGCAGAGTCAGCCGCCGAGTCAGCAGTCAGTACAGTCAGCCGCAGAGTCAGTACAGCCAGCCACAGAGTCAGCACAGTCAGCCACAGAGTCAGTACAGTCAGCCACAGAGTCAGTACAGTCAGCCACAGTCAGCCACAGAGTCAGCCACAGAGTCAGCCACAGAGTCAGCCACAGAGTCAGCCACAGAGTCAGCCACAGAGTCAGTACAGTCAGCCACAGAGTCAGTACAGTCAGCCACAGAGTCAGTACAGTCAGCCACAGAGTCAGCCACAGTCAGCCACAGAGTCAGTACGGTCAGCCACATAGTCAGCCGCCCGAGTCAGCCACAGAGTCAGTACCAGTCAGCCACAGAGTCAGTACAGTCAGCCACAGAGTCAGCCACAGAGTCAGTACAGTCAGCCACAGAGTCAGCCACAGAGTCAGTACAGTCAGCCACAGAGTCAGTACAGTCAGCCACAGAGTCAGCACAGTCAGCCACAGAGTCAGCCGCCGAGTCAGCCACAGAGTCAATACCAGTCAGCCACAGAGTCAGTACAGTCAGCCACAGAGTCAGCCACAGAGTCAGCCACAGAGTCAGCCACAGAGTCAGCCGCCGAGTCAGCACAGTCAGCCACAGTCAGTACAGTCAGTCACAGAGTTAGTACAGTCAGCCACAGAGTCAGCACAGTCAGCCACAGAGGAGTTTTTGATGTGTATCAGTTGATTTACCCTATTCCCTGCTGGGGCAGATTCTGCCCCTCCCTGTGGTTTTTCGTTTGCCGCTTCTAAACCGTTAGGCCTAGTGTCCTGAAACTTTGTGACTTTTCCCAAAATTGAATGGTGTGTGTTGTCAAAATTTTGATTTTTGAATTTTGGTTCCAGGCTCCTGTTTTGGGGGAGGGTGTTACAAATGCGGTTTTGCGTCGCATACTTCCTTTGTGGTTTGCAGTGCAATAAATGTGTCAGAAACAATTTCAATCCTATATGCCTCACAGATACTGGGATTGTACATATTTTTGGGGTAGAGGAGCACTCAGAATATAAAAAAATGGGAAGCGATACCCACCCTCAAATTAGGTCTAACTTCAAATTAGTAAGATGATAAAAGCGTTATGTGCATGGTGACCCCCCCCCCCCCATGTTTTTTTTTTCCTGGATCCGCCTATGCACAATATATCAAATTTAACAAATTACAGCATATAATGCACACATGTGATGTTCATGTTGTCCCAAACAATCACGAACAGCACATATTTTTCCAGAAAATCCTCCCATTTTACATTCCCTCCATACGCCTATGATTTTTTTTATTTCGTTATTGTTTCTTTTGATATATTAAATACCAGTACATTTGAAGCTCAAAAACGTTTGGAGCATGACAATCGGTTGAGCCACATGGCTGCAATGACCTTTTGAAAAACACCCCAAATTTTTGGATGTTTTGCCCCCTGGTCCCCATTTTTGAACAAAACAAAAATGTTGGGGTCAAAAAAGAGATCTTGTCATGACGAATCAAATGGCGTTTTCCCCATCGAAATCGACTGAGCGGTTCTGGAGATCTCTGGGGGCAGAATCTGCCCCCCTGCAGGTTAACGTAATTCTGGCCGCCAGGGAATAGGGTTAGGGTTAATAGGGAATGGGGTTAAGCGTGTCTGATTTCACCTACAAAATTTGGGTTCTGAACCCACCCACCCCCCATTAGATAAAAAAAAAACATTTGCACCACTCATGCTTGGCACACATTCCTAAAATTGGAGTCACCTCATCACTATTTAGAATCACTTCTTTGCAGACTATTATTTTCTTTTGAACGTTGCAAACTCAACATCACCATTCTGTCTGTGAACTTTAAAATTAAAAAGCGTATGCAGTTAATTATATTTTCAACAACCTTAGCCTCTTCCATAATAAAACAGCAAGAATTGCTATGGCTCGACTTTGGGACTGTAGAAGATTTGTGACCTATACCTTATAACACAGAGACTTTTCAAGGTCAAGTCCCAGCAAATTCAGACGCTTCGGCTTTGGGCGGGCGCCAATTCCACAGCCAAACTGGATGAAAGTGGCCATCATGAATCTAGTACTGAGCACAGCTGGGACCAACATTTTGGAGTCTGAAATAAATAAAAAAAAATGCTTTGCTGATGCACTACTTTAGTGCTGCAGGAGCAAGTTTGAGCTTGAGCATACATGATTGTTGATCCCCACCATTCATTTATGTTGCTTTTTAGAAATCCTCCGGAGGTGGTAATATCCCTTTAACCCGTAAGTTTGATTGTTCAAGCTCTCATACTTTCAGAGATCTTAGGGGCGGCACTAAAGTCTCCCCCCCACTGTGTTAGTGGCATACCCCTCTCCACTGAGTGTGTTAAAAGACCAGTCATCTGAGTAACCCATTATATGAGCAGTTGGACCTCACAGTTCAATTAAAAGCATCTGATGTTCCCAAGTTGGGACTAGGGTAAACAACCATAACCCTAGACCAACCTTAACCCCATAACCAGACTTTTCATGCTATTGGTGATGTACCTAGTGCACCAGTATCATCATTTGTCTACATCTTGAATAGCATGTAGTCTGGCATTAAGACATGTCTGGCATTATGGTTGTCTACCCTAAAGGCAGCTTACCCTGATTTTTTTTGTTTATAAAAATAAGGTTGGCAGATGCCATTTACACCAAGCGACTGGTGACTGACTGATGTGTTGCTGTCCACTGTGTGTGAATGCCTGAGGGCTGAGCATGTATGAACATCTAGTTATCATGCTTGCGTTTTATTGTTTGGAAGTGTGTGTAATCCCAGTGCGATCCTCACCTTTTGTCATGCATTTGTATTTGTTTGCTGAATGATCATAGCCACTAGTAGTGTGGATAGTGTGATAAGAAGTAAATACAAATACAAATACCAAAATATTATTTACAAGGCATTCAAAGAGCACTTAATAATAATATACAATTATTGATATTCTATATTGCCTGTTGTTGTTGGGTTAGGGCGCGTAGCTTCTATATTGCCCGCACTCACCTTGGAATTTTGATATTTTTGTGGCGTCCAGCAAGGCGTCCAAGAACCACGCGCCGGTAAACGCGGCAAGCCCGCTGTTATTTGCAACAGCTGCGTGACATTTGTCTTGTGCATTTAAAAACAGTGCTGCGTTCGGTGTCCATGGATTATTTCACGTAACGTCACGAGATTCCGCAGGGCCGTTCGGAGAGAAAGAACCCGTCCAAAAGCTCTGCTTTTCGAACGCACACCAAGGAATGAGTAAATGTATGTGTGTTTCTTGCGAAATGAGTCCAGTATGATCGCGAGCATTGAGAATCAACGCCACGACGACATCATGTCGATGATCGGTGAACGCTCCTAATATCTTATCCAGAAACAACAAGCGGTATGTTTCTATGTACGTTTATGGATTTTTTTATAACCCGACTATTTTATTAAATGCCGTATATTCCACGGAGCGCGTTTTATCCCATAGGTAATCGTTCTGTTTCCATGACTTCACACCCCCACTCCGCCATCATCTCTTTGCTCGATGGATCCAACTGATATTACCACTAGAGGTGGCAAAAGTTTATAATTTTTGGACCCAGACCCGACCCGGTCCCAAGAGCTGAACAAATGGGCCCAGTTATACTCGGTGCAAGGCAGGTATGGACCCAGCGGACGCAACTAGCAAAATGTTGTCTCGCAACTAATATTGACAAATATCCCCTCTAGTTAGTGCAAGTAAACTAACTCATGTAGTTGCAAATACATACAGTTCAGATTGGACAACAGCACAGAGAAACATGCGTATGAGTGTTCATACTTGCGTGGAACCAGCATGAAACATAAGTTGGACACAGTCTGTACAGTGTACGGTACTGTACCCGGTATCACTTGGTGGGACCCAGTCTGGGACCAAATGGGTCCAGACTGGGACCAACTGGGTCCAGGCTGGGTCTAGACACCGGGTCCTCGGGTCCACGTCTTGCCACCTCTAATTACCACCCACCGCAAGAAAAAAAACGTTATAAATAACATAGCATGTGTATTTCATATTGGATTGGAACGCACGCAAAATAAACAATTATCACTTCGGACACAGCCAAACGGCATAACAGGCCAGTGGCCACCATACGCACGATACAGTTAACTCGAAATGGGAAAGTTCATGCCACAGCATCTGAGGCAGATAGTAAGCAGCTGTACATGACACACGATAGAGTGAGCCCTTAGTCGACCTCCTCGATGGTGGGTCCACCGGGACCGCCAGCGCCGCCACCCGGGGCACCTCCCTTTGGCATCCCACCACCAGGCATGCCTCCGGGCATCCCTCCAGGCATGCCTCCAGGCATGCCTCCGGGCATCCCTCCGGGCATCCCTCCGGGGGACGCGCCGTCTCCCTGGTACAGCTTGCTGATGATGGGGTTGCAAATTTGTTCCAACTCTTTCTGCTTGTGCTCGAACTCGTCCTTCTCAGCCAACTGGTTGCTGTCCAACCACTTGATGGTGTCGTTACACTTGTCGATGATGGTCGTCTTGTCAGACTCGGAGATCTTGTCCTTGACCTTGTCGTCCTCGACGGTCGACTTCATGTTGAAGCAGTAGGACTCGAGCGCGTTCTTGGCAGTGATCTTCTCGCGCTGCGCGTCGTCCTCCTGCTTGAACTGATCCGCCTCGTTCACCATGCGCTCGATATCTTCCTTGGTCAGGCGGCCCTTGTCGTTGGTGATGGTGATCTTGCTCTCCTTGCCGGTCGACTTGTCGGCGGCGCTGACGTTCATGATGCCGTTGGCGTCGATATCGAATGTGACCTCGATCTGAGGCACGCCGCGTGGCGCCGGCGGGATACCGGCCAGCTCGAACTTGCCGAGCAGGTTGTTGTCCTTTGTCATGGCGCGCTCGCCCTCGTAGACCTGAATCAGCACACCCGGCTGGTTGTCGGAGTACGTGGTGAATGTCTGCGTCTGTTTGGTGGGGATGGTGGTGTTCCGCTTGATGAGCGCAGTCATCACGCCGCCGGCAGTCTCGATGCCGAGCGACAGAGGAGTGACGTCAAGTAGCAGCAGGTCCTGGACTGCCTCAGACTTGTCTCCGTGCAGGATGGCCGCCTGCACGGCCGCACCGTACGCCACAGCCTCGTCCGGGTTGATGGACTTGTTGAGCTCCTTGCCGTTGAAGAAGTCCTGCAGCAGCTTCTGGATCTTGGGGATACGCGTCGAGCCGCCGACCAGGACGATTTCATGAATGGTTCCCTTGTCCATCCTGGCGTCTCGCAGGGACTTCTCCACCGGCTCGAGGGTGCCGCGGAACAGATCGGCGTTCATCTCTTCGAAGCGGGCCCGGGTGATGGACGTGTAGAAGTCGATGCCTTCCATCAGCGAGTCGATCTCGATCGAGGCCTGAGAGGACGACGACAAGGTGCGCTTCGCCCGCTCGCAGGCCGTCCGAAGCCGCCGCAGAGCCCGCTTGTTGGTCGACAGGTCCTTCTTGTGCTTTCGCTTGAACTCCTGCACGAAGAAGTTGACCATGCGGTTGTCGAAGTCCTCACCGCCGAGATGGGTGTCTCCGGCCGTCGACTTCACCTCGAAGATGCCGTCCTCGATGGTGAGGATCGACACGTCGAAGGTGCCGCCGCCCAGGTCGAAGATGAGGACGTTGCGCTCGCCACCGACCTTCTTGTCGAGGCCGTAGGCGATGGCGGCCGCGGTCGGCTCGTTGATGATCCGGAGCACGTTCATGCCGGCGATCGCGCCAGCGTCCTTCGTCGCTTGGCGTTGTGAATCATTGAAGTACGCGGGCACAGTGACGACAGCGTCGGTGACCGTCTTGCCCAGGTACGCCTCGGCCGTCTCCTTCATCTTGGTCAGCACCATGGAGCTGATCTCCTCCGGCGCGAACGTCTTCTGCTCGCATTTGTACTCAACGCGGATCTTGGGCTTGCCGCTCTCGCTGATGACTTCGAACGGCCAGTGCTTCATGTCCGACTGCACGGCCGTGTCTTCGAACCGCCGACCGATCAGCCGCTTCGCATCTGTCGGGAAAGGAAACGGCAGGTTAGGAATTAGGATAGCCACCATTGGCAGAACACAGAAAATATCCTATGTTTTGACGATTGGAGAAATAAATCAGAGTTCGAGTTTAATTTGAGCAATTAATAACATCTTGAACGGTTGCCGGGAGTAAAATTTAACGATCGTAAATACCCAATGAGTTGATTTTAAATCGAACTTGATGAGAAGTCGGTGCCAACGATGTTTAATCCGATTTCACCGAGGTGAAAACCCTTCATATACAAACAAAGTTAAGCAAAGTTAGCTGTCGCCTGCCATGAACCGATTAACGTCTTATTTACTCACCAAACACTGTGTTGCTGGGGTTCATGGCCACTTGGTTCTTGGCAGCATCGCCGATAAGCCGCTCGGTGTCGGTGAACGCCACGTAAGAGGGCGTGGTGCGGTTTCCCTGGTCATTAGCGATGATCTCCACCTTGCCATGCTGGAACACTCCTACGCAGGAGTATGTGGTCCCAAGATCAATACCAATCGCCGGAGCCTTCGCCATTCTGAAAAAAAAGACACGGGAATGTGAATAACACGTCCATGACTATCGATGAGTTCACGGGATCAATGTAACAGTAAAACATAAAATACTAAGCAATTTCAACTTAGTAAGCGGCAGAAATATCGCGGGATTTTTATTTTATTTTTCTGAGATATTCGATTCTAGCGTCGGTATTCTCTGGGCGTCGGGTAATTTTTCGAGTTATTCGATATTGGATTTTCATCGGTTTCGTAAGCTATCGCGCCAAGACATTCGTGTCCCGTTTCCCGTATTACCACGAGGAGTTCTCTCAGCGGCTTTTGTTTTGTGGGGGGGGTCAACGTTCCATTATGAACTTAAAATGTATTGTTTCCGGTGGTCTTGCGCCGTGGTCGATGCGCCTCAAAACACGCAAGACGTCAATCAGAGAACTGTTCGGGAGAATGTGAAACAGCCTCGCACCATAGGAGTACCCAAGGCTATGTAAAACGGCGTACCCAGGGGGGGGGGGGGCAAACGGGGCAATTGCCCCTCCTGAAGGTCCGTACGTGCCCCCCCCCCCCCCTTGGCCGTATGTGCCCCTTTGGAAATAGGGCCCTATTTCGAAGAAAAAAAATGATTGTTTTTTTATTTGTATTAAAAAAATGTTAAAATATGCCCCTATAAAAATATAGTGGGCCAAATCCGTTGAGTTTTTTTTTGGTAGGGGTACCTTATGCCCCTTGATAAAAAAAATGCCCCTCCTGGAGTGAATCCTGGGTACGCCACTGCCCCCGCACCGTCTAAAAAGGGCCGTAAACCTTTTTGTGGATGTGGCAGGGATGGATAACTTCCAAACCCCGTCACCATTATTGTTAAATCACTTCAACTTATGTTCAGCCTTCCCGTTACCCAGCCCCTGACCCCTTCACCCAACTATTTATGTCAACTCTTTCATCCAGAGCAGCAACACGAGAGTTATAGGTGCCGACCGAAGGAGACAAACACTAACCTGTTCACAAATCCTCACACTTCCTAGTACAACTTATCAATCTTCGACAACCACCACACACCACAACCGCAGCTCAACTTCGACTCCGAAACTCCGCCGGCCTGCTAAATAACTCTGGAAACAAACGACTGTCGCCATGACGACGACCAATCAGCGCAAGGGAGACTGCAACTTACTCTGTAGCGAGTGATACGATTGGTCGACGTGCGTCAGCCAACGTGAGTTGCCAAATGGGGAAGGCACTAGAATAGTCTAGAAAACGCCAAAGCTCCAAACGACCCAGAACATTCTAGACCAAATATATCAGGTCAAAATGACCGAAAACAAATGAATGGAACCACTTCTTTATCCGAAAGCCAAGTCCAAAAACGATTAATGGAATAGTCTAGGACAAATAATGTTATTTAGACTAAGAAATATAATGTAATGGAAGTTTCTGCTTTTAACGTAGATTGAAGTTTCAGCGGAGTAGGAGCAACTCGCCGAAAAAGTGCCAAGAATTTTGGCTAGCCAATAAATAAAAATAAAAATAACCCTGCCGCACATACGGACCATGGATACAATAAGTTTAGCCATGCACGGGCTTTAAACTTTGACCTATGTTATCCATGCACGGACGTTAGACACGGAGAATAACAATGAGTAAATATGGCAGCCAGCCCGGGAATATGTTTATGTGGACGTGCAGCATAGGTGCAGACAGCAAACCACCACACGACATGCATACCGCTTCGCCTCTCAAGGTGTCACGCGTTGACTACGGCAACCATATATTTCCGTCCCACCGCGGCCGGCGGGGCGGGGAGGTCGCACAGGCTGTGCAGCAGTGTTCGTCACGGGCCCACCAACCTCCAGCCCAGGCCCATGAACACCATTCCCAGGCCCATGAACACCATGCCCAGGCCCATGAACCCCATGCCCAGGTCCGGTCAAATTCATAATATTGAGGACCAGACCCGGTCCGGCCCGTTCAGATTAACCCTCGCCCTACGGGAGCTTTTTTCACCTTCGCACTACGGGGGGGGGCTGACAGGCCCCCTATTAACTTCCAAACCAAGCAACTTAGAGCAATGCAGTAAGCACCAGCATGTTACCTGTAATGAGAGGAAGCTAACAGTATGCGATTTTTAGGTTTCAGGTCAACGGGTGACCTTCCAGGTCAAGTGAATGACCTCGGATTTACCACGTCCAAAACAGCGATTTTGCTCTTCAGAAAACCTCAAAATTAGAAATTGATAAATGTAAATAAAAAGGCATGTTTCTATACCAGTTTTGGCTCAGAAATACAGAAAAGGTAATAATTTGTTCGTATCTTGTCAAAAAAGGTAAAAAAGTAATTAAAAAAATGACGTCATCAGTTTCTTACACTTAGAGAGCCATCACTCAGTCAAAAATAAAGATATTGCTTTGAAATTTGGCATGGGGAATGGTGCATGGTCCATGCTCAGTTCTCTCACATATATTCCGGTTTTTCTAACATCTTTGAAAATGTTGATTTTGAGGGGATTTCCCCCCAAAACATTTTGTTTAGTTTTAGGGGTCAAAAACCCAAAATTTTGCAAGTCTGAGATTGCAATTTTAAAGAGAATGCCATTTTGTATCTTTGGTGAATTACGTTTGCAATTTGCTTTAAAACTCGGTTTCCTACTATTTTCAAATATTTATAGTTTTTCCACCAACATGACGTCATCAAAACATGATTATTTCCCAAGCTACTCAACTAATTTCAATAAAAAAAAATACAGCTTACGTATAATTGTTGTAAACTCAGCTACCAAAAATCTCAGCAAGATGCGCCGCATGTGTAAAAAGTAATTCAAGAAAAACCTCAGGGAAAAATCTCAGGGCCTGTTAGCCCCCCCCCCCCCGTAGGGTGAGGGTTAAGCATATCGTTATTTTCACAAAATTTGCAATCATTAGCCTAGCATATTTACTTGTATACTATAGCTGTGAAACAATTAACCAACTATGCTACCCAAAAAACACAAATACACAGCCACAGCAACAGTGTGTTACTGTGTAAGTGAACTGCCTGCTTGCTTATTGTGCTTATTGCTTATTGTTGAGCTCTGACCTGAGCTTGTGCGACACGCGCATTACTTCAAAATTGTCAGGCCCAGGCATGCACGTAGCCAGGGGGCGGCAGCCCCCCCCCCCCCCCAGCCAGGTCCAGCCCAGGCCCAGCCCAGGCCCAGCCCAGGCCCAACCCAGGCCCAGCCCAGGCCCAGCCCAGGCCCAGCCCAGGCCCAGCCCAGGCCCAGCCCAGGCCCATAGGGCCAGCCCAGCCCATGGCCCATAGGGCCAGCCCAACCCAGGCCCAGTCCAGGCCCAGCCCATGGCCCATAGGGCCAGCCCAGCCCATGGTCCATAGGGCCAGCCCAGCCCATGGCCCATAGGGCCAGCCCAACCCAGGCCCAGTCCAGGCCCAGCCCATGGCCCATAGGGCCAGCCCAGCCCATGGTCCATAGGGCCAGCCCAGCCCATAGGGCCAGCCCAGCCCAGCCCATAGGGCCAGCCCAGCCCATGGCCTATATGGTCAGCGCAGCCCATGACCCATAGGGCCAGCCCAGCACATGGTCCATAGGGCCAGCCCAGCCCATAGGGCCAGCCCAGCCCATGGTCAATATGGTCAGCGCAGCCCATGACCCATAGGGCCAGCCCAGCCCATGGCCCATAGGGCCAACCCAGCCCATGGCCCATAGGGCCAGCCCAGCCCATGGTCAATATGGTCAGCCCAGCCCATGGCCCATAGGGCCAGCCCAGCCCATAGGGACAGCCCAGCCCATGGTCAATATGGTCAGCGCAGCCCATGGCCCATAGGGCCAGCCCAGCCCATGGCGACTCTGCTGTGCAGTGCCAGTGCAAGTGTGCAGCGTTGTTTGTAGTGACGACTGGTCGGGTGACGTCACTCCTGAAATCGATGCCGGATGGTGTCGGCTTTTTCGACACGGCGCCCGGGCGGCGGCAGCAGGTGACAGCTGCAGGCAGGGGCGTAGGAACTTATTTCAAGTTGGTGTGGCTATTAGTAAAGGAACCTTGGGTGTGGCAGCCTTTAAAGACTAGGGCAATGGTGCACAGGCGCGCAACCAGGAATTTTCAAAGGGGGGTCCCGGGTCGAAAAGGGGGACCCCCCTTTTCGACGAGGTGAGACCCCCCCCCTTTTGACGTGCCATCGACGTGCCATTCGACATCCGTGCCAATTTTTGTCCCTTATTTTTCGGAAAATAGTACGGAAAACGTGCACTTTGTGTCTAAAAAGGGGGTCTCGGATCCCGGATTCACTTCGGATTCACGCCACGGATTCACTTTGGATTTCGGGGAAAGCCGACTTCTAATTTTCAACACCCATGAAAACGGCGAGGTATTAATATATGACTCTATCGTGTTGTAGAAACCCCTCGTATCACAATGCGGTGTATTTTTTCATGAGAATTGCTAGGCAAACTGCTAGCAAGAGCTTTCTGTAAATCAAAGTAGAATGAGCATGTTATTTCGTTATTTTGTGGAGATTTTGTAACTTCATCGTACATGTGCATAATCGGCATGTACGTACTGTGTTGTTTCCTGAATCCGAATTGAAGAAGATTTAGGATAATATTTTCATTAACCCGCGCCCCGCTGGAGGTGGCAGGATTTCCGCCCCCCCCCCGGATTTTCTGAATAACTTGAAAACAATGATAGATATCGACATCAATCTTTCAGTACATTATGCTGCATCAATTCTACGTCTTATCACAACATTTGAATGAAAATGGTGTAGTACTTTGGGAGATAATAACGTTTTAATCACGTCATGTCATGTCATTTTTGGTGGAAAAACAATACATGTTTTACAAATCGTAGATATTCTAGTTTTGAAGTAAATTGCAAAACAATGCCGAAATAATGGAAATGACATTTAAAATGGCGATCTCGGATTTTCGAAATTTTGAGTTTTTGACTCCCAAAAATAAATACAATCAACTTTTTTTCGTTGTCGAAAACTTATTTGTCGTTGTTTTACAACATACAACATTCTGTACTGTTTTAATTGTGTGGGCCCCCTTAACTACGAGAGGCCCTCTGATCCCATCCTCCCTGCCCCTGGGCGAAATCCTCCCTACGCCCCTGGTTATGATAAGTCAACCGGGAATGACGTCAGAGTGACGTCATGTTCTGAGGTTTTTGTTGAAAAATAAGGGTTTGCGGAAAACGCTGTCAAGAGAGCAATTTTTAAGATAAATGCAATTGTCATATATCAAATGACTGATACCATATATCAATAGACTCGGCTATGAAACTGCCTCTCGGATTTTCGAGTTTTATTGAAATTCAATTTCGTTTAAATCCAAAGACAATTTTTGTTTTGTTTTTACAACATTAAAAAAAATATCCCAAAAGCGGAATATATGTGATTGAGACGTAGCAGGTGAATATGTGAACCCAATTTGAAGTCGATATCGCCAAAAAGATTGACTTATGACCTTTCAAAGACAAAAATCGACCACCTCTCACAGCATTACCATGTATACAAAAATGTATTTCCGGTTTTGCGTTTTACTTCTATTTATATGGAACAAATAAATAGAAGTTCAAAGGTCAATTTGCGTGTTCTAGTCGAAAAACAAACCCATAAACATGTGTTACAACGCCTAATGACCGTAATCTCCAGTTTGACCTCGTGACCTCGTATAACCTTTACCTGACCTAAGGTCATCAACAGCTTAGAATGGTACTTAGAAGTGTCAGACAGACGAATCATATCGATTTATCGACCGCTTATGTGTTTAATATCGCAATTTTGCGCGACAATTCCATCCATCGAGACCTTTATGACACGGTCAAACATTTTGTCGCTGACGTGACCTGTGACCTCATCGGTGACCCCGAGGTCAACAATATTAGGTTTCCTTCGATAAATTGTCCAGGGCTATCGAATGTCGCTTGAGTTTTTGTTAATATCGGTCCAGTAGTTCCGGCGATCCGGGGGTAAAAAATACCCCCCCCCCCCTCCCCCCAGTAAGTCGCGTTATGGAAAATACCCCAGTAACTTGGGGCACCAGCCTCATTCTGAGCGATTTCTTTCCAGTCAACGACATAGGGTTAGTGTATTAATTTTCCAATGGTAGGGGCCACCGTGCCCCGGTGCACGCCCCCCCCCCCCGTTCCGCCACCAGTGATCATGATCAGGTAACCATCATACCATAATGACACGCTGTCAGACCATAAGGGTAAGCCATACCAGACGATGAGAACTTCAGGAAAACCGATCAAACCATCATGGTTAACCATCAGACCATCATATCATCAGTAAGGTTCAACATAAACTGAGAATGTCACGACGCTTCTTTCTCGGCACCGCACAAGCTCGTGTACCTATAACAAGGATTCAGGTGATTTGTTAGTAGTATACTACTGATTCAGATGAGTCAGATGTACGAACGCGATTTGTAGATGGCGTGGTAGCGTTGGATTCTGACGGGAATCCATTTATTGATCTACTTTGTTTCCCAGGTAACCTGAGTCAGGTACCTATTTTCCAGTTTCAACGATCATTAATGATCGTTGAAACTGGGAAATAGTTACCTGACTCAGGTTACCTGGGAAACAACGTAAATAAATGGATTCCCGTCAGAATCCAAGGCTACCATGTCATCTATAAATCTTGTTCTTACATATATTTGTTTGGATTTCGGAGACCGAGTATATATGGGCGACTGGAAAGTTGGTGTGGCACCGCCACACCAGTTCCAAAGTTGGTGTGGCAGCTGCCACCCCTGCAACACCACTTCCGACGCCTATTTTTGGCTGTGGCTGCAGATCGTGTACCCTGCGATGAATTACGGCCAGCTGTGTTGGATCGTGCTCCTGGGACCTTGCAAATCATGCGAGGTATTGAAATGCAAACGTATTCAGGTGTGCTATTACCACGTCGGTTTGAAACATATGCAATGGCGTCGCCACCGGGCTGGGGCCGGGCCCCAGGATCGCTCCGCCCCCCCCCCCCCCCCAGATTAGCTCAGGATACTAACATATTAGTCCTATGGAAACGGGGGGCCAACTACCTGGCTACCCCACCCCCCCCCCGTTCAAAATTTGTGACAGCGCAACTGGAAACATGCTCCGAGTCAGTGTCGGCGGAAGGTATTTTCGGATGAGGGGGGGGGGCAAAGAAGCCCAGGGGGCCCCCTCGGCCAAAGCCCCCCCCCCCAAAAAAAAGAAGCGCGAAATGGTATCTCCTCGGATTTAGGCTACTATATTTTACAGTGTATCTAAATGGTCGCAAAAAAAACGTCGGGCAGGCCCATGTTGAAGTCTCAGGCCTTCCCAGGGCCCCCTCAGGCCGACTGAGGGCCTTCTGTCGGCCTTAGAGGTCCCCTCAGGCTGGCTGGGACACCTCAGGGCCCTCGGTCAACTTCTTGGAGGGCCCCTCTTACAAATTTATTGGGAGGGGGGCAAACTCATGTGTTTGCCCCCCCCCCAACTTCTTGGGGGGGGGGGGGCAGCTGCTCTCCCTCTTCCGCCGCCCCTGCTCCGAGTTGTCTCGGTGACCCTGGCGTCATTTCTTCAGAGGGCCTCTCAGCTCAACAAAACCGCGAGCAATTTTGGTCAAACTGGTTGTCGGCTGATTTTCGCTATTCACACACGGAACAGAGTTTGCCATGCATAGGGAATAACGCCCACGCTGGATAACTTCAGGCCTGCCAGACCTGTGCTTCCAAACATGGTGCGAACACAGGCACGACGGCGTGGTTCGTACGTTAGTTATAGTTATCTTGGTTCGTACTCCGCGTCTTCCTGTTCCGTCACCTTCTCTGTCTGCATATCAGCGACACCGAGGCGGCGGCGGCAAACAGCGAGCTATCTGTCTCCCTGTCCGCATGTCAGCGACGCCGAGGCGGCGTCAAACAGCGAGCTATCTGTCTCCCGGGCAGACAACGCCTTCCTGCCGTGAAGGCGCGAGTTTCCTTACGTGGCGATAATTCCTCCGGATACGATGCCGAGCGGCGAGCTTCCGTGGAGCCGTGGGCGCCGAACCCGGCCAAATCGGGACTGACGCATACCGCTGACACATACATATTCACTGTGTGCTCGCTCGGAGGCAGAATACGGCTTCTGATGTGACAGCTGGCATAATTAATATAAATATAATATAAATATAATGAATATCATGTGGTTTTCTTACAGAGAACACAATCTTTTAGATCGAAAATATGAACGTATATCTGTGTTAAAGGAAATAGTTCACCTTCAACATTAGTTTCAAACTGAGATAGCAGTTATGTAGCTCGTGTGGGCAACCCCTATCTGCAAGTTTTCTTGACTGAAAAGACTCTCCAGCCGAATATATTTGATTTTTGGCGAAGGAATGCGGTGCTGGCGAAAGAATGTTCTACTGGTTCTAGCCCGGGCAGAGGCTATACCATCAGTCAATCAGCTTGCAGCTGGTGCTAGCAAGCGAACCACCGGCCGCCGGTTGTCACATCTCTAATGCGAGTCTATACTTACACCATCAGTACCTTATACCTTAGAGGGCCATCCAAGGGCGGATCCAGCCGGTCGTTTTTTTTTTGGGGGGGGGGGGGGGGGGGCAAACCGTTTTTTTAGCGGACCTTACCTACCCCCAATTTCGAATTTCTCCCCGGATTTGGGCCACTTTATTTTGCAACCACACGATTTCGATTTTTTCTTCATTTTTTTTAAAGGTTTTCGACCTTTTGGGATATCGAAAAAGGAAAGATGTCAGCTTGCAGTTTGTATTGTTCCAACATTGCCTTACACTGAGAAAACTATGTCAATTGTCAGCTGTACCCAGGGGCGTCGCCGATAATTCGATAATTTTTTAGTGGGGGGGTCGGCTGAAATGACGATAAAAATGTACCCAAATTTGTTATGCGTGTATTTAAGCCTTTGCAACATTTTTAATGTGGATTTGCATGTTATAGTAGGTACTTGTTATTTAGCGCCGCGAAGCGGCGCGAATTTGTTTTTGCTCGGGTTTGCCTGATAAAACCCAGAAACATAGGCATTTATAGCTTCTTAGCCTTGTAGAGGATAAGAAGCTTGTAGTTACTAATGTAGTTACTGATGGCCTCTGGACTTACCGTGCCTGGGTTGCGTCTGCAGTTCAGCGGGCGGGAGGTGCATCCGACGTGCGGCGCACGTGCACTGCCGGCTGGATTCCTGTTCTCGAGCCGGCGGTGCGGGGTTCGGCTGGGGGAGTTGTGTGGCGGCCGCGGGCGGGGAAGGTTGTGTTCGAGAATACATATAATTGACATAGTTCGCGGTATCTGACAAGTACAAGCTATTTCGGCGTTATGGCAGGACTCGATGTCAAGTTGATACCCGAATTTGATGGATCAGACGGGGCAAATGTCGTGGAATGGATCGAGAAACTGGAGATGGTCTGCACGCTTTCTCGGCGTGACGAAGAGCAGGCGGAGGCGCGCGCCGAGTACGAAGGGGAACTGGACAACTGGATCAAGGATGGCTGGCTGCGAGAGTACGATGAGAGATAGCTGGGTCCGCCCAAGGGATCGATACCGTTGATGGCGGTAGTGCAGAGGACGAAAGTGCGGCCGGTCTTGGATTTTAGATCCTTGAATCGCCATGTGACGGCCTTCACGGCCGACGCGGACGTTTGCGCAGAGCGGTGCTGGACACGGCCGTGGCACAGGACTCGCGCGTCGCGGCAGCTGTCTCGACGTACGTCGATGACATCCTGGTGGACGAGGCCAAGATGTCTGCCTCTGAAGTGGCCGAGCATCTCCGAGCCTACGGGCTCGAGAGCAAAACCCCGGAGCGAGCAAAGGACGGCGCTCGCATCCTCGGACTGAGGGTCTGGGGGGAGCCGACTGGAGACCTGAGATGGGGCAGAGACAATCAGATCAAAGACGTGACGAAGCCCTTGACGAAGCGAAAGGTGTTCTCCATCTGCGGGCAGCTGACCAGCCACCATCCGGTGTGCGGCTGGCTCCGCCCGGCTGCCTCGTTCGTCAAGCGGTTGGTCAATGAAGTGACGAACGGCTGGGACGATCCCGTCGAGGAGGAGAACGTGCCGCGGCTGGTTGAGGAGCTGATAGCCAGAGTGAAGGCCAACGACCCAGCTAAGGGCCGATGGGACGTGAGTGGCGATGCAGTGATTGTGTGGACTGACGCCAGCTCGCTGGCTTCGGGCGTTGTCGTGGAGCTGCCAGATAGCGGTGTCGTCGAGGACGCGTGCTGGCTGCGCAGTGACGTGTCGGCGCACATCAATATGGCCGAGCTAGACGCGGCCATCCGTGGTGTAAACTTGGCTGTGGCCTGGGGCATGCGCGTCATTGAGCTGCGGACGGACTCGGCGACCGTGCACCGCTGGGTGGATGATGCTCTGACTGGCCCTGCTCGCCTCCGCACCAAAGCGCATGGCGAGATGCTCATCAGACGCCGTGTTGAGATCATCCGCCAGCTGGCCAGCGAGCTCGGACTTGACCTGTCGGTGGTGCTGGTCCGATCGGCGGAGAACCGCGCTGATGTTCTAACGCGTGTGCCTGGAGCGTGGCTCAGCCAGGCTGAGCGTGTGCGAGTGCGTGACGGCTCGACGGTGAACATTCAGCCGGCTGTCCGTGCTGCGTCTGTGGCCGAGCGAGACGCGGGTGCAACGGCTGCGACCGAGCGAGGCGTCGGTGCGAGTGCGGCGTCTGTGGCCGAGCGAGACGCGGGTGCAGCGGCTGTGGCCGAGCATGCAGCAGCTGTGGGTGCAGCGGCTGTGTCCGAGCGAGACGCCGGTGCGAGTGCGGCGTCTGCGGCCGAGCGAGGCGTGAGTGCAGTGGCCGTGGCCGAGGTGCACGTGAGCGCTGGTCACCCCGGTGTCCGACGAACGTTGTATTTCGCGCGGCGCTATATCGGGCGGACTGTGACGCGAGCTCAGGCGCGGGCCGCGGTGCTGGACTGTGATGTGTGTCGCGCGATTGACCCGGCACCCGTGAAGTGGCGTCACGGGACGCTGGACGTACCAGAGACATGGCAGCGACTCGCGATTGACATCACACACTATCACGGCCAGCATTACCTGACCATTGTGGACTGCGGACCGTCCCGTTACAGCTTGTGGCGGCCACTGCGCCGCGAGGACTGCGGTAGCGTTGTTCGGGCGCTTGAGGAGGTGTTCTGTGAGCGGGGGGCGCCTGTTGAGCTTTTGAGCGACAATGGTACTGTGTTCCGCAGCCGCGACTTTAGGACCTTTGCTGTTCGCTGGAATGTGTCGCTGCGGTTCCGAGCTGCTCACGTGCCAAGCGGTAATGGGATTGTCGAGCGCAATCACCGCACAGTGAAGGTCATCGCCGCGAGGAAACGGTGTCCCGTTAACGAGGCAGTGCATTTGTACAACGTGTCGCCTCGTGACGGCGAGGCGGCTGCTAGTAGCCCCGCCAGTCGAATTTACCGTTATACGATCAGAGACTGTGTGCGACCCGTGGGCGATCAGTCCGACTCCGCTGCGCCGGAGTTCGAGCCCGGGTCGGAGGAGCCTGAAGTTCCGACAGTGGGAGGGGACGCATTCGCGGTCGGCGATGCTGTGGGTAAGACAGCGCGGCACTCGGTGCTCAGAACGATCAAAACGCGGCACGGTGACAGGTCTGGTCTCACGACAGGTTGTTGACGTGGATGGGGTTCCGCGACATGTAAGGGACCTGCGGCGCTGCGTGCAACAAGCGCCGCCCTGTAACGAGCAAACAGACGTAGATACCGCGGCGCCAATCAGCGCAGACGCCGATGTTCCACTGATTGTTGATGCGCCAATGCCGCAGGCTGATGTGCGGGCGCCGTGTACTGTGGAAGTCACGAGTTCGTCTGAGGTTCCGAGATCGGGGGCTGATAATTCAGTACCGCGGTCTGCAGAGGCTGCTCAGTTACCTGCTGGAAGAACTGTAGCACCGGCTCCTGTTCTTAGACGTAGCCAGCGCGTCCGCAGGCTACCTTATAGGCGATGGTGTTGTGATCATGATGATCAGGGAGGAGTGTAGTTACTAATGTAGTTACTGATGGCCTCTGGACTTACCGTGCCTGGGTTGCGTCTGCAGTTCAGCGGGCGGGAGGTGCATCCGACGTGCGGCGCACGTGCACTGCCGGCTGGATTCCTGTTCTCGAGCCGGCGGTGCGGGGTTGGGCTGGGGGAGTTGTGTGGCGGCCGCGGGCGGGGGAGGTTGTGTTCGAGAATACAGATAATTGACATAGTTCGCGGTATCTGACAAGTACAAAGCTTAAAATGTTATTCATTCAATTCAGCGTTACGACGAAACGAAGACGATGACGATGGCTTCGTTATGACGATGGCCACTGATGTGACGCCGCGAAGCGGCGTGAACATTTTAATTTTAGGTCGTGCAAAACGCATTTTTAATATTGGAACCAGACCGTGAGTGGAGCCAAGCCTCAGGTAACCCCTTTTCCTGGTTGCACATCTCGGTATGATGCAAAATGTTGAAATGAAGGTAGTTTTTCATATACATTAGCCTCGGATAGTAAATCACGATGGCCGGTGGCAGTCTGCGCTCAATAGTACATATGATAATAATAACTGTAGTCTGGTATACATACCTATGTACCGAACTGTAACAAACAACCGGTAACGGTGCAAATGGTTTCAAAGTAGCAAGAGGCAGACCGACATTTCCGCGCATAAATGGTCCCTGTGGATCTGGAGGAGCCTGGGGGAGATGGCTTGGGGAGATAGTCCTGGCCTGGTCCCCACTATTAGCTCTTCGGGCCAACAAGTTGGGCACCGCTGGAACAGCTTCCGGTTGCCGAAGTCCGCGTCGTTGCGTTCGCGTCGCCTTCTTCGGAACTCGGCAGACAAGCTAAACATGTAGCCCGCTTTAAAGATAATATTTTATGAAGAGAGTTGGCCCTGGGGCCAGCAATTACCGCCAAGGAGAGCCTCTGCAAGACACTTAATGGAATTAATTTGCCAAATTTGTATATGCAATTGCGAAACTTGTGTCATGCCGCGAAGCGGCGCGAAATTTTTCAGTTTTTGACTGTGGCTAGCTTGATTTTGACTGCTGCAATTTTGGGATGCCCAGTACCGTTCTAAAAACGCAAATATAGCATGCATTAGATTTCACGTCTGGGGGGGGGGGGGGGGGGCAAAACATAGTTTGGCCCCCCTTAAACAAGCTTGGGGGGGGAGGGCATGGCCCCGTTCGCCCCCCCCCCCCCCTGGATCCGCCCTTGGGGCCATCAGTACCTTATACCTTAGAGGGCCCCTCAGGATACCTTAGAGGGCCCCTCAGGATACTTTCGAATCTGATTGGTTGAACCATTTTTTAAATTCGCGTGACGTCAGGACTCTGACTCAGAGAGTATGCATATAGTTTTGATAAACAATGATAATTTACGGCCTTATGTCCTGAATCGGCGCGATATAAGGCCATTTTTGACAATATAAAAAGAAATTGTAGTAAAAAATATAATCAAATCGTGTGTGGGAAAAATTTCCAAGGTGAACTATTTCCTTTAAAGGGATTGTACGGGTTTTTCCCAGAATAATTGAGTTACATAGTAAAACATACTTATAAAGGTGGTAGAAGTCCCACGGTAGCTACATTTTTCTGGAAATTACCCCTTCTGCACGTAAGGACATTCCAAAGTGCGCGGTGATGCCACCGCGTATTTTCTGCAGGACCGGCTGAGGCAGAGTCAGTCATCTCTTTTATGCTAATAAAAACACCTCACTTATGGCATATTTCCGGTAAATAAGCAATATTTGAAAGAAAATAAACTTGTTTTGTTCCAACGACAGCAGCAGTTACCTAGTTTTCCCATACAATTATATATTGTTCATGAATTTTCATGCCAAAAAAATTAATACGCCACCACCAAATTCTCAACGCTAATTAGGCCAGAAAAAAAGAAAACCACAAAAACACAAAACCTCAACGAACAGTGTGTAGTAATACACAATCCCGTTATTTTTGAATTGCATAATAATTTTGTGATCCAGTGTAGGACTTGCAGATAATTCAAAACTCTAAAATTGATCTTAAGATAAAAGTGGTGGACAGTAGTGCCGATCAAGTACTCGTTAGCTGATACTAGTCTCGAAAAACGCCCAAGTTTTAACGCTGCTAATTGCTGAAATAATGGACTAAATGAGCATTGAGGTCCCTGTTATATGTCTTAAACGTGTTTAAAGCTCATACAACTGCAAAAGAGTGCATTTACTTTCAGGACGGAAACCCGTATAATCCCTTTAATAGTTCAATCGTTATCTAATATCGTCTTTCGTTTTTCATCAATCGTCTTTACGTATATCATAGGCGTACACAAGGGGGGGGGGGGGGCAAACGGGGCAATTGCCCCCTTGAAGGTCTGTACGTTCCCCTTTGATCGAAAAAATGAGTGTTTTTTAATGAGAAAATGGTGAAAATATGCCCTTTTAAAAATACAGTGGGCAAATCCGGTGAGTTTTTTGGTGGAGGTACTTTATGCCCCCTGAGCAAAAAATGCCCCCCCCCCCCTGGAGTAAATCCTAGGTACGCTACTGACGTATATAGGTAAGTGTATCCCATGTTAAACCGTTTGGCCCTTTCAGCGAAGATTGTTGTAATATATTTAAAGCTGGTTCAAAAATTCGTACGAAGTATACAGAATTTAACATACTTTTAAAGTACTCCCTACTTTAAAAGTAGGCAGACCTTTCTTTTCGAACGAATAGAGGATACCTATTTAGGAAAGAGATGCACCTAACCAGTGCAGGGTTCTATCATAATAACTTTTTTTCCGAATGTTTTTAATGGGTGGATTTCCGAGGTCAGGCCCCGCGCTAAGCATAGCTTGTTGCGCAGGCCCTGACCCCACCACTCGATCAAGCAATTCCTGGCATCCGGCAGAATTTAGAAGCGAAAGTTGTACGTGCCCGACATACCTGGACACGGTCCGCCCCGCCCTCTGACGTCACCTGACCTTGAGTCAGGTGACGTCAGAGGGCGGTGGCCGGTGGCGACCGGCCACCGGTGGCCACCGGCCACCGCCGCCTGTGGCCGGTGGCGGCGGTAGCCGGTGGCGACCGCCGCCACCGGCCACAGGCCATCCCAGTCAGGGACAAATAGCGAGCGCCAATGCGACTCGACCCCGGGCTGCCACACCGGGATAGATCGGAAGCCCGGCGCTCTCCCAACTGAGCTACAGGGGCGGACCGTCCATTAACTTCTTTATTGCAACGCTTCGAAACTAAATGCATTTATATTACAAACCAAGGTATATTCCATTCAGTGGCGGTGGAAGGTATTTCCGGATGGGGGGCAAATATACCCAGGGGCCCCCTCGGCCAAAGAACCCCCTATCCCAAAGAATACCACGGCCAAAGGCCCCCCCCCCAAAAAAAAAACATGTCGCGAAATGGTATTTCCTAGGATTTAAGCCACTATATTTTGTAGGACCTCTAAATGGTCGCAAAAAACGTCGGACAGACCCATGTTGAAGTCTCAGACCTTCCGAGGATGGGCCCCCCTCAGGCCTACCAAGGGCCCCACTCAGGCCTACCGAGGGCCCCACTCAGGCCGACTGATGGGCTTTTGTCGGTCTTAGAGGGCTCCTCAGGCTGGCTGGGGGCACCTCGCGAGGGCTGACCGAGGGCCCCGCGGGGCCCTCGGTCAACTTCTTGGAGGGCCCCTCTTATAAATTTATGGAGGGGGGGGGGGGTGGAGGAAACTCATGTTTGCTCCCCAACTTCTTTAGTGTGGGATGGGGAGGTGGGGGGGGGGGGCAGCTGCCCCCTACCCCCTCTTCCACCGCCGCTGATTCCATTACGTAATGGTAATTGGTATGCTATCGATTAACCCAATTACACCATACCACAACAGTCTGGAGTCAAGGCACTTCCGGATGTGTTTTTCAGACCCATGCGGCGTGCATGGCTCTGCGGCCCGGCCGCGCTGCGGGAGTCTGTGTCACTCTGTACCCAACAACCGCGTCCTCCCCGGCCCCTGCCCCTGCCCCTGCCCCTGCCCCCATCCATGTCGGCGGCCGAGCTGCAGTAGCGCACGGATCCATATAAGGAGTGCGCCGGCCGGCCCGCAGTCCTCCCCCCGCCCCTCCCCGCTGCATCTTCCCGGCAGCTCGCTCCGAGCAAGGTTCAAGCTGTGTTGCTGCTGCAGCTGCAGATATTGTCAAGGTCAAGAGAGGCCACTTTCGGGGGCCCACCCGCAGCCTCACCCAGACTTCCCTATTGATCTGTCTCGCCGGGACGCTCCTACTCCGGTTCATCGATATTGAATAGCCGACTGCTATTCAATACTGCTATAGCTGATACGGTTATAGAAGAGGCAGAATGATACGCTGAAGACGACGCTGACATTGATGAGTTATCGGGTATTTCGTGTGTTGTTGTTCCAATTATAACTCGCGCTAACGGCTAACCAAATGCAGGGGCGGATACAGGGGGGGGGGGGGGGGGGAGGAAATTGGTGACGACCCCGGTAACTACTGAAATCGACCTAAAATTTAAACATTTCCTGATTTTAAAGCAAATTCAAGCGAATTAATTAAACAAAGCCGATCTAAATCAGTTCGTCATGCACAAGGGAGCGAAATTTGGTGACAGGATCAGACTGGTTATTGATTTATCTTTTTTTTTGGAACGATTCAATCATGATTCATTTTGGAATCTGAATGATTCAATCACCGTTCCATTAACATTTTTGTATAAAATTTATTCTTTCCGATTCAAATAATCAAAACCAATATTTTAATCGATTCATGTTTGATTCAACATTTAAATACATGTGCTGAGTTTATATAAAATCAATAAAAATGGAAACATACATATATATGATCATTAAAACACTGTTACAGCCATGGGTGGAACTTTAATGTAAATTGGGGTTGTAGCTACAACCCCAATAATTTGGGAATTTAACATTACGCCTATGACGCCATGTGTTACAAATGGGCTCTTAACAACTAAGTGCAACCCCAATGATTTTCAAAAAGTTACGCCCCTGGTTACAGCAATACTATTTCAGTAGAAATGAATGTAGCCACTGAGACCAAGGGCATAGGCAAGGGGGGCAAGGGGGACATCCCCCCCCCCCTGGATGCCAGGCAGGCCCTCTGGTGACCGAGCGAGGGACCCTGGGGCCGAAGGCCCCAGTGTTTTTGATGCTGTCAGGCGCCCGCAAGACGCCTTACGTCGCATAAAAGAACGCCCACGAACCGAACAAAATCGCAACACGAATAAATAAGAGCACTTGCTTAGTCTGTTAAAGGAAATAGTTCACCTTCAACATGTGATTTTGAACTGAAATAGCAGTTTTGTAGCCCGTGTTGAGAAATCCTTATCTGCAACTTTTCTTGGCTGAAAAGACTCTCCAGCCGAAGATATTTGACTTTTTGGCGAAGGAATGCGGCGCATATATGATATACCGTACCGTCTGAGTGCCAGCACTGGTCTGAGCATGCGCAGACCAATAACGCACACCATAACATTAATAATTTACGACCTTCTGTCCTGAATTGGCGCGATGTAGGACCATTTTTGAAAAGAAAAAAATAAACTGTATTAAAAAATATAATAAAATCGTGTTCTGAAAATTTCCGAAGGTGAACTATTTCCTTTAAAGGCATGTATATGTAAATACGTAGAAAGGGGCCCAGCCAGTGTCGATAGGGCTCTCTACAGCTTTTAAAGGGCCCTGCCGATCTGCAGAGGGCCCATTATCGGCATTGAGAGGGCCCCTTTCGGTTTCAGAGGGCCCTATACCGGCCTTTATAGGGTCCTGCCGATCTGTAGAGAGTCCCTGACGATCTGGATAGGGCCCCTCTGCTGGCATTTAGAGGACCCTGCCGATCTGTAGATAGTCCTGCCAATCTTTAGAGGGCCTCTGTCGGCATTTAGAGGGCCTGCCGACCTGTAGAGGGCCCTCTTCCAGTCTTTAGGGGCCCTGTCGATCTGCAGAGTCTTCCAGCCAATCTGTAAGGGCCCTCTGCTGGCCTTTAGAGGGTCCTGCCGATCTGTAGTGAGTGTAGAAGGCCCTCTGCCGGCATTTAGAGGGCCCTGCCGATCTGCGGATGGCCATCTGCCGGCCTTTAGACTTTAGAGGCCCCTGCCGATCTGTAGAGGACCCTCTGCTGGCCTTTAGAGGGTCCTGTGGTGGTAGAGGTGATCTGCCGGTCGAGCGCCGGTGAGGCTCTCGAAGGAAGACCAGTCAAAATTCTCATTGTTTTTCAGTGTATGCTAGTAACGTCTAAGAGGAGTACAAGGCAAGGGGCAATTTTTGCTCAGGGGGGCATAAAGTACCCCCACCAAAAAAAAACTCACCGGATTTGGCCCACTATATTTTTAAAAGGGCACCATTTTCACCATTTTCTCTTGAAAAATATTATCAAATCGTGTTTGGTAAATTTTTCCAAGGTGAACTATTTCCTTTAAAGGAATTAGTTCACCTTGATTTTTTACCCAACACGATTTTATTATATTTTGTAATACAATTTCTTGTTATATTGTCAAAAATGCCCTTATATCGCGCCGAATGCCGTACATTTTTATTGTTTAGCAAAACTATGCATACTCTCTGAGTCAGAGTCCTGACGTCACGCGAATGTAACAAATAGTTCAGCCAATCAGATTCGAAAGTAGTCGCGTAAGGATAGACTCGCATTGGAGATGTGCCAACCAGCGGCCGGCGATTCGCTTGCTAGCACCAGCTGCAAGCTGATTGGCTGATGGTATAGCCTCTGCCCGGGCTAGAACCAGTACAACATTCTTTCGCCAGCACCGCATTCCTTCGCCAAAAACTCAAATATATTCGGCTGGAGTCTTTTCAGTCAAGAAAACTTGCATATAGGGATTTCCCAACACGGGCTACAAAACTGCTATCTCAGTTTAAAATTAATGTTGAAGGTGAACTATTTCCTTTAATATATGACTCTATCGAGTTGTAGAAACGCCTCGTATCACAATGCGGTGCATTTTTTCTCTCAAGAGAATTGCTAAGCAAACTGTATCCAAACCAGACTTGTCAATGATTCATATTTGTCATGAGTCGATTCACAGTGATTCACGGACCATAATGAATGATTCAATCATGATTCAATCACTCAATATTACCATAATGAATGATTCAATCATGATTAAATCACTCAAGATTACCATAATGAATGATTCAATCATGATTCAATTACTCAACATTATCATAATGAATGATTCAATAATGATTCAATCACTCAACATTAAAGGAAATAGTTCACCTTCAACATGGGTTTTGAACTGAAATAGCAGTTTTGTAGCCCGTGTTGAGAAATCCTTATCTGGAACTTTTCTTGGCAGAAAAGACATTTGATATTTGACTATTTTTTTTATAGATATTTGACTTTTTGGCGAAGGAATACGGCGCATATATGATGTACCGTACCGTCTGAAAGTGCCAGCACTGCCATGGAGCATGCGCAGACCAATAACGCACACCATAAAATCAATAATTTACAACCTTCTGTCCTGAATTGGCGCGATGTAGGACCATTTAAAAAAAAACTATTAAAAAATATAATAAAATCGTGTTCTGAAAAATTTCCGAAGGTGAACTATTTCCTTTAACACTGGTGAGTCGATTCACAGTGACTCACGGCTAATATGAGTGGCTCATGAATGGTTCATTCACAACGACTCGCAGTGTGGATAACTATCCTTAATGCCAGACAGCTCTCTTTGCAGTTTGCAGTCATGCAAGCCCCTTGTAGAAACTTTAATGACGTCATTGAATGTTTTCATTGAATTATGAAAATAGTTAGATAAAAGCAGCGGGCGGCCGTGGGCGAAAGTGGCGCGACGGCAAAGAGGGCACGACGCCAATTGCAGGACATTTGCTAAAATGGGAAATAGGTTGTTTATTTTGATTATAAAATGATATTTATAATATTTATTATAATTGCAAATTCCAAGTTCCAAAAGCATTAATGACTACGTTTCGCTTTTTTAAGCGAATAGAACATTTATTTTGATTTTGCATTAGGTATTATTTTTTATATACATGATGTGGAATAAAGCGACGCAGATGCGACAGTGATATTTGGAACATGCGGAGGTCATGTAAATGTTTGTTTATTATTTAGTTTTTTTATATGGTATAGCTTATACATTAGGAAAGGTGGGTACCTTTTTATATTTTTTTTTTGTGTGAAAAAGGTGTGCGTTTACTGTGTGATTTATGAACCGAAGTGTGAGTTACCTTATCTAAGTACTTTTTTTTTTCTTCTAAATTTAGTCCGAATGTTTTGTATGGATGGATTTCCGAGGTCAGGACCCACGCTAAGCAGAGCTTGTTGCGCAGGTCCTGATCTCACCACCCGATCGCGCAATTCCTGTTGGCCGGCAGAATTTAGAGACGAAAGTTTTACGTGCCCGACATACCTGGACACGGTCCGCCCTGCTCACTGACGTCACCTGACCTTGAGTGCGGCCGCTGCCACCGGCCGCAGGCCATCCCAGTCAGGAGCAAACGGCGAGCGCCGAAACGACTCGAACCCGGGCTGCCACACCGGGATAGGTCAGAAGTCCAGCGCTCTCCCACTGAGCTACAGGGGTAGGTACTTAGGTACCTAGGGGGGGGGGGCATGCCCCCCCCCCCCCCCCCCTGGAGGCCCCTCTGACGACCGAGTGAGGGCCCTCTGGGGCCGAAGGCCCCAGTGTTTTTGATGGTGTCAGGCGCCCGCGAAACGCCTTACGTCGCATAAAAGAACGCCCACGAACCGATACAAAAATCGTAACACGAATAAATATCAACACTTGCTTGTCTGTTACAGGCATGTATATGTAAATACGTAAAAGGGGTCCCAGCCAGAGTGGATAGGGCCCTTTACCAGCTTTAAAGGGCCCTACCGATCTGCAGAGGCCCCCTGTCGGCATTTATAGGGCCCCTTCCGGTTGTAGAGGACCCTCTGCCGGCCTGTATAGGGCCCTGCCGATCTGGAGAGGGCCCTCTGCCGGTCTTTAGATGGCCCTGCCGATCGTAGATCGCCGTGCCAATCTGTAGAGGGCCTCTGTCGGCATTTAGAGGGCCTTGCCGACCTGTAGAGGGTCATCTTCCAGGCTTTAGAGGCCCTGTCGATCTGCAGAGGAGTGTCCCAGCCAATCTGTAGAGGCCCCTCTGATGGCCTTTAGAGGGCCATGCCGACCTGTAGAGGGCCCTCTGCTCCGCCTTTAGAGGGCCCTTCCAGCATGTAGAGGGCCTGCCGATCTGCAGAGGGCCCACTGTCGGCATTTATATGACCCTTCCTGTTGTAGAGGGCCCCCTGCCGGCTTTTATAGGGCCCTGCTAATCTGTAGAGGGTCCCTGCCGATCTGGAGAGGGCCCTCTGCTGGTCTTTAGAGGGCCCTGCCTATCTGTAGATCGCGCTGCCAATCTGTAGAGGGCCTCTTCCGGCATTTAGAGGGCCCTGCCGACCTGTAGAGGGCCCTCTTCCAGCATTTAGGGGCCCTGTCGATCTGCAGAGTGCCCCAGCTAATCTATAGAGGGCCCTCTGCCGGCCTTTATAGAGCCCTGCTGATCTGTAGAGGGCCCTCTGCCCGCATTTAGAGGGCCCTTCCAGCATGCAGAGGGCCTGCCGATCTGCAGAGTGCCCCCTGTTGGCATTTAGATGGCCCCTTCCGGTTGTAGAGGGCCCTCTGCCGGCCTTTATAGGGCCCTGCACATCTGTAGAGGGTCCCTTCCGATCTGGAGAGGGCCCTCTGCCGGTCTTTAGAGGGCCCTGCCGATCCGTAGATCGCCCTGCCAATCTGTAGAGGGACTCTGTCAGCATTTAGAGGGCCTGTCGATCTGCGGAGTGTCCCAGCCAATCTGTAGAGGGCCCTCTGCTGGCGTTTAGAGGGCCCTGCCGATCTGTAGAGGGCCATCTGCCCGCCTTCAAAGGGCCCTTCCAGCATGTAGAGGGCCTGCCGATCTGCTGAGGGCCCCCTGTCGGCATTTAGATGGCCCCTTCCGGTTGTAGAGGAGCCTCTGTCGGCCTTTATAGGGCCCTGCCGATCTGCAGAGGGCCCTCTGCCGGTCCTTAGAGGGCCCTCCCGATCTGTATATCGCCCTGCCAATCTGTATAGGGCCTCTGTCGGCAATTAGAGGGCCCTGCCGACCTGTAGAGGGCCCTCTTCCAGCCTTTAGCGGCCCTGTCAATCTGCAGAGTGCCCAGCCAAACTATAAAGGGCCCCTGCCGGCTTTTAGAGGGCCCTGCCGATCTGTAGAGGGCCCTATTCCCGCCTTTAGAGGGTTATTTCAGCATGTAGATGGCCTGCCGATCTGCAGAGGTCCCCCTGTCGGCATTTAGATGGCCCCTTCCGGTTGTAGAGGGCCCTCTGCCGGCCTTTATAGGATCCTGCCAATCTGTAGAGGGTCCCTGCTGATCTGGAGAGGGACCTCTGACGGTCTTTAGAGGGCCCTGCTGACCACAAGAGGGCCCTCTTCCAACCTTTAGGGGCCCTGTCGTTCTGCAGTGCCCCAGCAAATCTATAGAGGGCCCTATGCCGACCTTTAGAGGGCCCTGTCGATCTGTAGATCGCCTTGCCTGCCTGCCGGCTTTTAGAGTGCCTCTAACGGCATTTAGAGGGTCCTGCCGACCTGTAGACGGCCCTCTTCCAGTCTTTAGGGGCCCTGTCGATCTGCAGAGTGTCCCAGTCAATCTGTAGAGCGAGCGTAGATGGCCATCTGCCGGCCTTTAGAGGGCCCTGCCGATCTGCAGATGGCCATCTGCCGGCCTTTAGAGGCCCCTGCCGATCTGTAGAGGACTCTATGCTGGCCTTTAGAGGGTCCTGTGGTGGTAGAGGTGGTCTGCTGGTCGAGCGCCGGTGATGCTCTCGAAGGAAGACCAGTGAAAGTTCTCATTGTTTTTCAGGGTATGCTAGTAACGTCTGAGAAGAGTACAAGGCTTTGGTAATGTAGGCTTTGACTTTGACTCGAACTCGGGCTGCCACTACCAGGAAAGGTCAGAAGCCCAGCGCTCTCCCACTGAGCTACATGGGCGGACAAATCGCTCGTTTCCGCACTATCGAAAGCTTTTTAATGTTAGTGTCATAATTCCTACCCCAGAATCCAGATCACTGCACAATAATTTAGATGGGGCGGAATTAATGCATTGTACTGCAATAGAAGTTGCTGTGAGGATAAATAAAGCTTGGATATTCCGATAACTCCTATTAATATATGACTATCGTGTTGTAGAAACTCCTCGTATCACAATGCGGTGTATTTTTTCAAGAGCCAAGCAAACTGTATCCAAAGCTTTCTGTAAATCAAGGTGGAGCATGTTATTTCGTTATTTTGTAGATGTTTTGCAAACTTCATCGTACATTTGAACAATCGGCATGTACGTACTGTGTTGTTTCCTGAATCCGAATTGAAGAAGATTAAGGATAATATTGCATTAACCCGCGCCTCGCTGGAGGTGGCAGAATCTGCCTCCTCCCCCTCCCGGTTTTTCTTAATAACTTGAAAACAATGACAGATATCGACGTCAATCCTTGAGTACCTTATGCTGCATCAATTATACGTCTTATCACAACATTTCAATGAAAATGGTGGATTACTTTGGGAGATAATGACGTTTTAATCACGTCATGTCATGTATTTTTTTGTTGGGAAAAACAATACATGCTTGAAATTTATAGAAATTCGAGTTTTGACGAAAATTGCAAGTAAAAAGTTGAAAAAGGAAATAACAAAATAATAAAAATGATTATCTCGGATTTTCGAAATTGTGTTTTTCACTCCCAAAAATGAAAAAATACACTTGTTTTTCGTTGTCGAAATCTTATTTGTCGTTGTTTTAAAACATACAACACACTGTACTGTTTTAATGATGTGGGCCCCCCTTGGCTACGAGGGCCCCTCTGATCCCATTTGGCCCCCCCTCCCCCTGGGCGAAATTCTCCCTACGCCCCTGTGTTCGCAGCACGATGGAGAGGAAGGAGGCGGTGCCGCCGACGGTGGCCGGTCGCACTGAGCAGCCCTATCAACGGTATCAGTGGATAGTTCTTCAGACCGGTCAGCGCGAAGTTCCTGGGGATCATGGCGGCGACCTCTGGCGGCATAGAACAGCATGTAGGCCGCTGGCTTATCAACCCTTGCTGCAGTGCTCTCCTTCACGCTGGCGTCGTCGGTGAAGAACCACCTGGCGGCCGGATTGTTATTATTGTTACTATATATATTTCGTTATTGTGTAGAGATTTTGTGACTTCATCGTACATGTGCACAATCGGCATGTACGTACACAATCGGTAAAACACAATCGGTATGTACGTGTTTCATGAATCCGAATTGAAGAAGATTTAGGATAGTATTTTCATTAACCCGCGCCCCGCTGGAGGTGGCAGAATCTCCCCTCCCGGATTTTCTGAATATCTTGAAAAAAATGATAGATATCGACGTCAATCTGTCAATACATTATGCTACATCAATGCTACGTCTTATCACAACATTTCAATGCAAATGGTAAAGTACTTTGGGAGATAATAACTTTTAATCACGTCATGTTATGCAATTTTGGTGGAAAAACAAATGTTTGAAAAATCGTAGAAATTCAAGTTTTGAAGCAAATTGCAAATACTATATGCCGAAAGAAAGGAAATGACATTATATTCAAAATGGCTATCTCGGATTTTCAAAATTTTGAGTTTTTGACTATAAAAAAACACCTTTTTTCGTTGTCAAAAACGTATTTGTCGTTGTTTTACAACATACAATATTATGTACTGTTTTAATTATGTGGGCCCCCCTCCCTTGGTTACAAGGGCCCCTCTGATCCCATTTGACCCCCCCCCCCCCTGGGCGAAATCCTCCCCACGCTCCTGACTGGGACTGCATGTATTTGCACAATTTACCAGTGTATTTGAATCGCCAAGAATCGTTAAATCTTTTGATTCAATCAGTCTTGATTTGATGAGGTTTTGATTCAATCACGATTCATAAATCAAAAGATCTGGTGGTGAATCAATAATTTTTTTATTCAAGGAATTTTGATTGAACGATTCCAATCGATTCAATCAATGTCGAATCAATAACCACTCTGGACAGGATTTTATTTTACATGGATATATGCCCCAAACTACCTAATGATTTAGCAGCTCTGAATAAGCCAGTGACCGGGCGCCTCTGTCAGAAATCCTCGCACTCGCAGCGCAGATATAATAGATGCGCTACGCGCCAGTGCACCAAGTTTGAACACGGCGAGATATGCAAACGCTTGTGTAGAATTATTGCGAAAATATGTTTATTTGACTTGTCGGCTGTAATGTAGTGCGGCTCATTGCCCAACTTATTCAATACTGTCTTCAGTCAGTTGGGTGATGTAAAGTGTAAACAGTGACTTTCACGACGATGTTGACGCTTTGTTTACATCATGTCTTTGACTCGTTAGTCGTTCATTATTATTAATTATACATCATCGGCGATATCGTATCGTCATAGATCATGCGTTATCTGATGAAGTGTCTGGCTAACTAGTCATTCGACGCAGCGTTTCGGTTGTCAACAATTTATTTTTAAAGACGATTTATAATCGTGGAATCAGGTTTAAGTACCTTGATCACCGCCTTCTTAAGTCGAAGTTTAGTCGAGTCAGAAAGCCAGAGTTATTAAAGGAAATAGTTCACCTTCGGGACAAATTTCAGAACACGATTTTATTATATTTTTTAATACAGTTTCTTTTTTTCTTTTTAAAAATGGTCCTAAATCGCGCCAATTCAGGACAGAAGGTTGTAAATTATTAATTGTATCGTGTGCGTTATTGGTCTGCGCATGCTCTGTGCAGTGCTGGCACAATTCAGACGGTACGGTATATCATATATGCGCCGCATTCCTTCGCCAAAAAGTCAAATATCTTCGGCTGGAGAGGCTTTTCAGTCAAGAAAACAGTCAAGATAAGGAGTTCTCAACACGGGCTACAAAACTGCTATCTCAGTTTAAAACTAATGTTGAAGGTGGACTATTTCCTTTAAGTTGAATACAATTATTCGACCCCTTGAGTCGGAGTCGAGTCGGACTCAAAACTGACTTAGTCACAATTGAGTTGACCACACCGAACTGAGTTAACGATAATATTGTGGCTGTAATATTAATATGTAATATTAGTAATATTGTGTAAATATGTGTTTGAGTCCGCCCCTGTAGCTCAGTTGAGAGAGCGCCGGACTTCTGACCTCACCCGGTAGTGGCAGCCCGGGGTCGAGTCGCTTCGGCGCTCGCTATTTGCCCTTGACTGGGATGGCCTGTGGCCGGTGGCAGCGGTCGCACTCAAGGTCAGGTGACGTCAGAGGGCGGGGCGGACCGTATCCAGGTATGTCGGGCACGTACAACTTTCGCTTCTAAATTCTGCCGGACGCCAGTAATTGCTTGATCGGGTGGTGGGGTCAGGGCCTGCGCAACAAGCTATGCTTAGCGCGGGGCCTGACCTCGGAAATCCATGCATTCAAAAACATTCGGATTAAATATATTTTTAAAAAAAATGCCCTGTTTCCAATCACTATTCAGGGTAAAGCTTTCACTTGCACGCACTTACACGCACGCAAGAGTTCGAAGTATCCAGATCCTCCTTTACCGGCAGCACTTCTGTTCCAATATGGCCGGTACCGACATGATTACAATATTTCGTTCTCCACTTTCGATCAAGTCCACGTCTTCATTGAGTTCTCTCACGACAAGCACATGCTGATAGTGATACCCCGTGTCCACTGACCGTTCACTGCAGTGTCCACTGACCGTTCACTGCAGTGTCCACTGACCGTTCACTGCAGTGTCCACTGACCGTTCACTGCAGTGTCCACTGACCGTTCACTGCAGTGTCCACTGACTGTTCACTGCAGTGTCCACTGACCGTTCACTGCAGTGTCCACTGACCGTTCACTGCAGTGTCCACTGACCGTTCACTGCAGTGTCCACTGACCGTTCACTGCAGTGTCCACTGACCGTTCACTGCAGTGTCCACTGACCGTTCACTGCAATGATCATAAAGGATATGTTTAAATAGTTCGGAAATCTCCCCTCGATGCCCCACTGCGTTTTCTAAAATCGCATAATCGAGCCGCCCAGTCCCGATCCCACGTCCGCGCTCCGCTCAGCCTGTCCTTTCTCAGCCTGGCCAGCCTTTTCCGCCTGCGGCGCAGCATGCTGTTCAGCCTGCTGTTTCTCCGCTTTCGAGGGCACCTGTGTCATCTCCGTCGAAGCCGGCGCCTTTACCGACTTACCCGTCTTCTCTGCCGCCCTCGCCGCCGCTGTCGCGCGTCTCCCCCGCGTCACAAACGTCTCCCTGAAGCCCCTACGGAACGTCTCGTTGGCCGCCCAGTAGACGATCGGGTTGAAGGCGGCGTTGGCGTACATCAGGTAGTGCGCCGCGAACCACAGAGCCTGGAAAGCCTTCGTCACCGCGCCCGCTTCGTCTGGTAGTCTGTAGCGCTTGATGATCACCGCTGCGAATGGTGTCCAGCAGACGAGGTAGACGGCCGAGGCGGCGCACAGCATGACGGCCACTCTGTCGCGGCCTCGGGCGGCGGCCGGCGCGCCTGAGCCTCGTCGAGTCGCGCGCCTCGCTGTGACCTCGAGACGGACGAACATGACCGCGTAACTTGTCAGAATCACCAGCAGAGGAAGCCAGACGAGCACAGCACCGACGGTGAGCCAGTAGATCCCGAGACGCTCCTGGTCCTCCGTGCAGTACTGCTCGAGGAAGTTGCGCCACTCGCGTTCCCGATAGTGCCTCCAGCGGAGGAGCGGGCTGGCAAGAATCGCCGCCAGAAGCCAGAGCGCGACGGCCAGCCGAATGGCGCCAGCGACGGTGAAGCGGGCCTGGATGGCGACGGCAGGCGCCGCAATTGACACCAACCTCAGGAGACTCACGGCGACGAGGGACAGCGCGCCGGCCAGGGTTAGCAGCAGCATGACGAATCCCTCAAGCTTGCACATGGCCGCGCCAAGAACCCAGTTCTGGAAGAAGTCTTCGACCATGGTGAGCGAGGGCAGAACGGTGGCGACGAAGAGGTCCGAAAC
The DNA here is from genome assembly GCA_036785665.1 of Chirona hameri. NCBI lineage: Eukaryota > Metazoa > Arthropoda > Thecostraca > Balanomorpha > Balanidae > Chirona > Chirona hameri. The sequence continues at coordinate 98,624 of JAXIVJ010002877.1, forward strand.
GGCCATATTGGCGAGCAGGAGGTTGACGGGGGTGCGCATGGCTCGCCGGCGACAGACGAGGAAGAGGACAGCGCCGTTGCCGAGGAGACCCAGCAGGATGATCGGGAAGAAGGCGGCGACTTTGACGGCGACTTGGGAGGCGGGCCGCACGCGCCAGATCTCGCGCGGGAAGTCGTACTCCCAGAATGGGAAGTCGGTGGGGTCAGAGGAGGAGGAGTTGACGGAGGCAGGGAAGGCGATGTGCCAGCGCAGGTTGGCGCTGGTGCCTTGCAGGTGGATGGACGTCATCGGTGGTTCGCTGCGCGGAGCAGTGGCGGCGCTTATATTACTCTACCTTCACGCAGGTTGAGAGGTTGAGTCTGTGCCTCTTCGAAGACTCTCGACTCCTTGCGATGCTTAGCGCTTCAACTTCTTTGTCTCTTCATCTGGGGAAGATCGCTCAGCCACCTCTCAACCAGTAGACTCTTCGTCATCATCAGCTCGCGGCGGTGCTCCTCTCCACTATGCTGACGTTCTTCTCCTTTGTGCCCGCGGAGAATAGGGAGTTTCGTTGAGGACAGAGACACACAGATGTGAATGTCTGCTGTCTGTGTTGCGCTGATGTGTGTCTATGTTGTCATGTTCCACTGATACCCAGCAGGGCTCCGCGTGGCAGAGTCCGTGTAGCCGGGGCTTCGTCGGCGAACCAGCGGCTCCAGTCTGTATCCGGGATGCCAAGTCTCCAGATACTCCAGATCACCCTCCAACTTCAGGTCCTGACTCAGACAGGCTCCTTTACCTCAGGCGGGACTCCTCTTCCTCAGGCGGAGACTCCTCTTCCTCAGGCGGGGACTCCTCTTCCTCAGGCGGGGACTCCTCTTCCTCAGGCGGGGACTCCTCTTTCTGAGGCAGGTCCCTGTGTCTCAGCCAGTTCGCTCGCTCTGACTCTACTGTGCCTCAGCCATGTCCCTCCGACTCCGTCTCCGCTGTGTCCCAGGCAGGCCCTGTGACCAGCACTGTGTCGGGCCGCTCTGTGCGTTCCGCCGGACACCGCCGTCCAGTTTTCCCGGGGATGCAGGGCGCCGGCGCGGCGCAGCTCTGCTCGGACCATCTGTCCGACCCGACCCGCCACTCGCCAGGCCCGGCTCCAGTCATCTAACACGGGGGTACACACGGCCACGGGGTACACACGGCCACGGGGTACACACGGGGGTAGACGCGGGCATACCCACGGGATACACAGTACAAACAGGGCTCCACACGGGTGATATACACGGGGCTACACACGGGTGATACACAGTGCACACAGGGCATACACACGGGTGATACACACGGGGATATACACACACACACGGGAGTGAGTGGTCCTGGAATCAAGCCTGCCACTTCGCAGTTGTTCCGCTTCTAACAACACACCGCTCAAACGGAGCATATCGTCTACAACGTCTACAATATGTACGAGTATGTAACACTGGGCGAGATAGCCGAGTCGCTGATAGGTCTGATATTTCCGTCTCCCTAACGTGCCTGCGACATAACCCCAGCTCTCGCCCCGTGCCACCAGTCCTGGAAACGCCTACGATCGTCGGCGCCATCGCAGAGAGCAGAATGACGACGCAGAACGATCGACAGTTTACTCTGGTTGCTAATGTCATACGCAGCGATCCGAGTCGTGTTGCCAGATGTTACCAGATGGTCACCGGTCGATCTGCCATATGGGGTGATGTAAATACAGCCATAACGCGACAATTACCGGGAAATGTCAGGGACAAAGGACATGATTATGACTGATTATTACGTATACACCGCAGTCGCAGCTCGTACTTGTTACCAACGGCACAATTTGCCAGATGACCTGGCCGTGGACTGTGTAATAAATAATAATACGGATTGTTGGAAAGAGACGGATTGCTGAGATTAAGATTAAGACTTCTTGTTGTACACAGCGGAAAGCTAGAGCAAGCATTCTATCGGAATAGGATAGGATGAGGATGGCTGGTGGCCACACCCACACTGCTGATCGTAGACAGACTTCAGAACAAGTCGGATTGCTGGACTGGGATGGGTGGCTTGCAGCGAAGCGCAAGAAGGTCCGGCTGCAGACGGGCTACCTGGAGTGCACGGGTCGTCATGACACCTGGAAACCACGGGTCGTCATGACACCTGGACACCACGGGTCGTCATGACACCTGGACACCACGGGTCGTCATGACACCTGGAAACCACGGGTCGTCATGACACCTGGAAACCACGGGTCGTCATGACACCTGGACACCACGGGTCGTCATGACACCTGGACACCACGAGTCGTCATGACACCTGGAAACCACGGGTCGTCATGACACCTGGACACCACGGGTCGTCATGACACCTGGACACCACGGGTCGTCATGACACCTGGAAACCACGGGTCGTCATGACACCTGGACACCACGGGTCGTCATGACACCTGGACACCACGGGTCGTCATGACACCTGGAAACCACGGGTCGTCATGACACCTGGACACCACGGGTCGTCATGACACCTGGACACCACGGGTCGTCATGACACCTGGACACCACGGGTCGTCATGACACCTGGACACAACGGGTCGTCATGACACCTGGACACCACGGGTCGTCATGACACCTGGAAACCACGGGTCGTCATGACACCTGGAAACCACGGGTCGTCATGACACCTGGACACCACGGGTCGTCATGACACCTGGACACCACGGGTCGTCATGACACCTGGAAACCACGGGTCGTCATGACACCTGGACACCACGGGTCGTCATGACACCTGGACACCACGGGTCGTCATGACACCTGGACACCACGGGTCGTCATGACACCTGGACACCACGGGTCGTCATGACACCTGGAGTGCACGGGTCGTCATGCCACCTGGAAACCACGGGTCGTCATGACACCTGGACACCACGGGTCGTCATGACACCTGGACACCACGGGTCGTCATGACACCTGGACACCACGGGTCGTCATGACACCTGGACACCACGGGTCGTCATGACACCTGGAAACCACGGGTCGTCATGACACCTGGACACCACGGGTCGTCATGACACCTGGACACCACGGGTCGTCATGACACCTGGACACCACGGGTCGTCATGACACCTGGACACCACGGGTCGTCATGACACCTGGACACCACGGGTCGTCATGACACCTGGACACCACGGGTCGTCATGACACCTGGACACCACGGGTCGTCATGACACCTGGACACCACGGGTCGTCATGACACCTGGACACCACGGGTCGTCATGACACCTGGACACCACGGGTCGTCATGACACCTGGACACCACGGGTCGTCATGACACCTGGACACCACGGGTCGTCATGACACCTGGAAACCCGGGTCGTCATGACACCTGACACCAGGGTCAGTCATGACACCTGGACACCACGGGTCGTCATGACACCTGGACACCACGGGTCGTCATGACACCTGGACACCACGGGTCGACATGAC